>CM061750.1:231447745-231630561 GCA_030979885.1 Lolium multiflorum | reverse complement strand
GGATCAAGCCATCTTCGACTCCTAGCTCTTCAAGGCCGGAGGTCTAGTTTTTTTTTTTTTTTTTTCCTTTGCTATTGTCGCCATTCTAGTCTTGGCGACAAGTTCCCTGCCAATCCCTTAGGAGAACTTATTTTGTAATGGCCATGTAAATTTTCTACAATCAATGAAATTTCTTTTGGTGCTATCTTTGGGGATTTTCTTTTCCAGTTGATATTTGACAATTATTCAACGAATCCTTCTCCTCCCGATGCTGCTCCTGCGTCTTCCTTGTCGAAGAAAGTAAGAAACGACGACAATTACCTTGAAGGGTCTTCCAGCACACCTTTGTCGGAAGATTTACAAGAACTTCGACAACAACTTCAGTCTGTGAAGAAACAAACTCTAGCAATGATGGAGCAATCCCGGGAATCTTCTCAAAGGGAAAAAATTGCGCTTCAACAAGCTCAGGATGCCATAACTGAAAAGGACGCCGCTGTTGCTGAGGCTGCCGCAGCTACATCTCGAGAAAATTCGCTCCAACTATGCTAACAGATGCTAGCTTGGATATGGCGGGGTAAGTTTCATTGTCTTTATCTTGCTTCTTCTTTTCCTTTGCCGCTTGCCTCCTTATTGCCCACTGAATTGTTTCAAGAAACAATAGGTGCTTTTTTGGATACTACAACTGAAGATGAACGTGTTGAGGCTCGTACCAATGTTCTTCTTCGGCTTGCGCGTGAACATGGGTCGACTTTTTGGGGCACACCCGAACGGACTCGCCAAATTGTGAGATTTCAAGATCGTGCGGTTCAGGTTCGCGAGTATCTGGATTTCTGTACAAGGACTTTGGCTCTGGTTTATGGTACCATGTTTCTCAATAGGATGCCAAACCCTTCCCGTTGATGGACAATTTCGAGATGCTCCTCGCATCCACGGCTTTGTACGAGCTCAACTACTGCTGGCGCAAGGTTTGCTATGATCATGATAAAGATTTGCTACCCGAAGTTAGATGTAGGGCAAGTTGTCCCAAAGTGCCTGGAGAAGATGTCGAAGAAGAAAAGAAACTTCGGCAAATATGATGACATTGTTACTCCTGTTGCCGAAGATATGATGGATGAACTTCTCCGGATGGATTCCGAATTCTTCATGAAGGGTAGCTACGCTGAGCATAGTACTCGCGCTGTAAATAACGAGCGCTTAACCATAGACAATATATTGGGAAATCCTTGAAGACGAACTTATTCCGAAATTTGTATCCTGTATAGACGAGCTATATTGTAAAGTCATTGTATATTTTTATTTTTATCGCCAAGCCCCCGGGCGTTTTAATTGCAATATTTTTTGTTTATTATAATGCGAGGTTGTCCCAAGGCAAGATAATATACATTGTGTACTATTTTTGTGCGGTTCAAGCCCCCGAGCTTTTTTGTTGATCACTATTTTGTCGACATCTCTTTTTTATTTTTGCGAGGTATTTTTACCAAGGCAAGATGCTTCTTTTGCGTTCATCGACGCTGTCTGTATGTATATATTGTATCATTTAGGGGGAGTCCCTAGCCTGTCGAGAAAGATATATAATTCCACTATCTTTATTATATTGCAGCAACGCGAGGTCCGCCTCATTAAAAACCTTCTCCGGCCCCACTCGGTGCCCCGAAAAGGAAAAGAGTGTGCGCCTGAAAACTCGCGGGCGTTCAAGACATTGTATGTTTGCGTAGAGACTATATTTCGCATCTAAGCGTAAAACGCCTCGAGTCGTGCACATTCCAGTGGATTTGCCCTGCAATCCCTGCTTTCTTGTCTTGATTCTCGCATGCTCCTCCTTCGATTACCTCTCGTGACGATGTAGGGTCCAAGCCATGGTGATTCTAGTTTTTCGTGACTTTTCTGGTTGCAAAACTAGATCACCGACTTGAAAAGATCTTGGCCCTAATCACTAATCGGGTAATTTTTCAGGTCCCGTTTGATATTTGCGACTCGTGATAGAACTTCGTTCCCCGAGCTTCGTCATGCATCGACGTCATCCTCCGGGTTGCTTCTCTCGAAATTTCTTCATTATATTCTGCCTCTTGGGGAATCATGCTCGATTTCTATCGGCAGGACTGCTTCAGCTCCATGGACCAGGAAAAACGGCGTTTCCTGTGTCGCTGTATTTGGTGTTGTTCGAATACTCCACAATACTTGGCAGCTCTTCTGGCCAAGTATGCCGAGCTTTTTCCAGTGGACCTAGCAGACGTTTCTTGATGCCATTGCAGATGATGCCATTGGCTTTTTCGACTTGTCCATTGGTTTGTGGATGTGCAACAGATGCAAAGCTCAATTTGATGCCCACTTCTGCGCAGTATGCTTTGAACTCTTTTGATGTAAAATTACTGCCGTTGTCTGTGACGATGCTGTGAGGGACTCCAAATCGAAAGACGATGCTTTTTACGAACTTAATCGCCGACGCGCCGTCCGGTGAATTTATCGGCTTTGCTTCTATCCACTTGGTAAATTTATCGACAGCCACCAGCAAGTACTATCCTCCTGGCGAGGCTTTGTGCAATTTACCCACCATGTCGAGACCCTGGAGCAAAGGGCCGTGATAGTGGGATTGCATAAGTTTCCGTCAAGTAGTGAGGTCTTGCCGTAAATCTTTGGCACGTATCGCAGGTTCGCATCATTTCTTTCGCATCCTCGATTGCTGTTAGCCAATAAAATCCTGCTCAAGACTTTGGCCGTAATGGCCCGGCTGCTCGCGTGATGCCCGCATATTCCTTCATGCACGTCCTTTAAGATGATCCTTCCTTCTTCGGGTGTAACACACCGTTGTAGCACACCCGAGATACTGCGTTTGTACAGCTCCTTACCACAGTAAAAGCTTTTGATCGCCTAATTATTCGCCTTGCTTCGACTGGATCGTCGGGTATGGTTTTCCTTAGGATATATGATATGTAAGCCTGCATCCATGGAATTTGCACCATCATGACTAGCTCTTGCTCTCTTCTTCTTCTTCTGCTGTGTCTTTGGCGATACTCGAGGGTTTCTCTTTCTTCTCCTTCTTTGTTTTTGCTGGCTTTGTTGATCTCTCGCTAATCTCTTCCCGTAACACACCTGGAGGAATCGCGAGGCATTGTGGACCCGATGTTTGCGAGAACGTCGGCTTCGTCATGCTCATCCTGCTGATGTGGTTTACCTCACAACCATCGAATAACTTCTGCTCATTGTACACCTCCTTGTATGCTATCATACTTTCGTTGGCTGGCATCGCATTGGTTCATGACTTGCTGTGCTACTCAACTGTGAGTCGCCGAAAATTTTCAATCGAGTTGACACGCTTTCGCCATCTTCATCCCATGTATGTGAGAGTCACATGATCGCCCATTGGTAGATGCGCTGGGAACGTCATCCGTACAACACACCTTCAACTTGTCGCTTCCGGTGATACTAATATCACGCCTGCTCCAGCACCTTCCAACCTTTTGGACCCGTCGAAGTTCATGGTCCAAGTTCTCATAAACCTGGGTCCTGCCTGTAGCTCCATCCATTCTGCAATGAAATCTGGTAAGACCTGCAATTTTATTGCTTTTCTTTTTTCATACGTGATGTCCCGAGGGGAAAGTTCTATTCCCCAAAGGGAGACACTACCCGTAGCTTCCGGGTTATTCAGTATATTTGATAAGGGAGCTTCATTGACCACTATTATCGGGTGCGCTCGAAAAATAGTGTCGCAATTTTCTTGCTGTCGTGAATACTCCATATGCTAGCTTTTGATATGCGGGTACCGCTGTTTTGACGGCGACAATACTCGCTGATGAAATATACTGGCCTTTGAACTCCATGAAATTTTTCCTTCTTCTTCCCTTTCGACTACTAAGGCCGTGCTGACCGGTGTGGCTGCAATGTACAAGAGGAGAGGTTCTTTCTCTTTTGTTTGGCGCCACCAATATTGGCGGTGTCGAAAATTGCTCGCTTGAGATTCTCGAAAGCTCTGTCCGCCTCCTCGTTCCATTGAAATTTTTCCCCTTGCTTGATCAATGCATAGAATGGTAGCGCTTTTCTCCCAGCCTCAGCAATAATCTGCAAAGCCGCGATCGCCCCGTTAGCCGTTGTATTTCTTCAACTTTTGTTGGCTTTTCTCATAGTAATGATGGCCTGTATTTTTTCGGGATTAGCTTCAATCCCCTTGCTGATACTAAGAACCCGAGAAGTTCTCCGCGGGAACTCCAAAAGAGCACTTTGTCGGGTTCAGCTTGAGGCAGAACTTGTCGAGGTTGTCGAAGGTTTCCTTCAAGTCTTCGATCAAAGTCGACCCTTTCTTGGATGTTATTACGACATCATCTATGTAAACTTGTACATTTTTTCCGATCTGTGTTGCTAGGCACTTCTGCATCATCCGCTGATATGTTGCTGTTTTTCAAACCAAAGGGCATTGTTTTGTAACAAAACACGCCATAAGGTGTGATGAACGCTGTCTTGGCTTCATCTTCTTCTTTTAGTCTATCTGGTTATAACCAGAATATGCGTCCAGGAAGGAAAGACGTTCGCATCCTGCCGTGGAGTCGATGATTTGATCGATCCTTGGGAGGGGAAAGTGATCCTTGGGACAATGTTTATTGAGACACGTGAAGTCGACGCACATGCGAAGGACTATTGTGTGTTTCTTCGGCACCATCACTGGGTTAGCTACCCATGTGGCTTCTGTAGATATTTCTCTGATAAACCCAGCATCTTTGAGTCGATCTATTTCTGATAACATGGCTTTGCGGCTAGGCTCCGAAAAACGCCGCAAAGGTTGCTTTACTGGTCGTGCGAGAGGATCCAAATTGAGGTGGTGCTCGGCAAGTTCCCTGGGTACTCCTGGCATGTCAGCTGGACACCATGCGAAGATTCTCCAGTGCTCACGGAGGAACTCGACGAGCGCTTTCCTATGCGACATCCATGTTTGCGGCAATGGATGTCGTTTTCTTTGGATCTGTCGGGTGGATCTGTACCTCTTTTGAATCCTTATTTATATTGAAAGTTGGCTCCTTAGAAGGTCTTCCTACCTCTGGCAGCATCATAATCAGTGAACCTAGGTGCCGCATATTCTGCTTGCATCCCGAAAGTTTCTGACAGCCGATGAAAATCTTTGTCGCATTTATCTGACTAAGGCGAAGCTTCCTTGATTGTGATAGGTCCCTTAGGCCCAGGCAACCTCCACAACAGATATGTATAATGCGGCACTGCCATGAACCTGGCGTATGCTGGTCGTCCCAACAAAGCGTGATATTGCGACGGGAAATCCACCACTTCGAACTCCAGGTTCTCGATTCTGTAATTTTCTCGGGTTCCAAACTGAACGTCGAGGTTGATCTTGCCCAATGGGTAACTTGGCTTTTCCGGTGTAATCCCGTGGAAACGGTGTCATTGGCTTCAGATTTGCTAGGGATATGTTCATCTTCCTCAATGTATCTGCATACATGAGGTAAGCTGCTGCCGCCATCTATGAAAACTCTCGACACGTCGAAACCAAATTACATGTGGGTAAGATGAGCGCCTCGATTGTCCGGTCGAGGGACTTGCTGCATGGATGGTCAGCGATTGTGAAGCCGATATCTTGCCCCGACCAATTTAAGTGTATCTGGTGGAGGCATCTTCTCCTGCCATGAACACTTGTCGAGATATTACCTTCTGCGCCCTGTTGGATGGCCTTCTGAATCATCGAGACCACACCGTTAGAGTTGGGGTCAACATATGGAGGTGGATGGTGCTGCCGCAATTCTAAGCTGGTGTCGATTTTCTTCGGTAATTGCGGGAGGAGGTGGAGGTGAATCTCACTCCTTGGCTCCCGAGGATTTCTGTTATTTGCTTGAGCGTTTGCGATTCCTGCGGCTCGCAGCATTGCCTGAAAATTGCGGCAGCCTTTCTGCAGATGTCCTGCCTGCCTCTTTCCATTGTTGTCGAGGTAAAAGTGCATTTGACACGGAGTTCATCATTTCCTCGGGAGACACATAAGGTCTTTGAATCCTTGGTCCGCTATTTTGTCTGTTGCCGCGAAAGTCACCTCTATTGTCGCCTTGTTGCTCGTTGCTCCTTTGATAATCATCTCGACTATTTCCTCCGGGATTTCCTCGGAAACCAGCCGATATGTGGCCGGGAGCATCGTTGTTGTAGAACTGGCGAGAAAATCGCCTTCTATTTTGATAATTTCGACCACGATCTTCTCTGGCGACCTGTGTCGCTTGTTGTATATTGCGTCTTCTCCATCTGCCCACTTATTGGCGATTTCCATCAATGCTGAGATTGTCTTGGGATTAGTTCTCCCCAAGTCCTCGACGAAGTCTGCTCGCGGATTCCTGCTACGAACGCATCTATTGCCCTCTCGTCCGATATGTCTTCCTAGAGTTCTGATAATGTTCCACCGTTGTATATATTTTCTCATCGACTCGCCATTTTTTGTCGACACGCCCGTAATTCTTCCAACGACGCAGGTTTCTTGTAGGTGGATCGGAAGTTTTTCACGAAGATGTCCTCAAAGGTTTCCACCGTCGATGGAATTAAGGGAGTTTCTTTATCCAAGATCTTGCGGCACCACTCATGTGAACTTGGATACTTTGCATAGCTGTTGCTCTCGGGTTCCTCCTACCAGTTTTACCATCTCGAGATAATCCACGAGCCAATCCGGGATCTTGCAGGCCGTCGAACTTCTTGAAATTCTCGGGTAACTTGAACCCTTTTGGGACTCGAGTTTTCGACTCTTCTCGTAGCGTGAGCCACACACATCTTCGTGCTCGCGAGTGCCGACGCTCCCTTCTTTCTTGTCGCGTCCGTCCACTCTTACTTGACTCGTCGTATCTCTTGCTCCACTTGCTCTTGGTGGGTCTTGAACTGCTACGGTGGGTCGTGGACTATTTTGTCTGGGATTTTCTTCGGGAGGCGTTGTTGCAAACGCCGTTCCCATAACCCTACTCCAGCCATTGCCATATTGAACAATGGTTCTCTCGGGTCCTGGAGGTGGTCTAGACGCCAAGATGTGTGCTTGTGTTGCCATGTATCCTGCCTCTGGCGTTTTTGGGATGATATTTCCTCTTTCGTCGATCGACATAAAGGACATGTCGAGATTTTGGATTATGTTTCCTCTTTCTGCTTCAGTATGTTTTGCAATCGAGACATTGCTCTCCGAGCTCGTGACTATCTCCCCGTATTTCCCGAAAGGCGACTTAAATCACGCGTCCGCTTGATGCAGAGCGTTCCTTCCTTCTATTCAGGGATGCTGTTTGTTTTTCTAATTCTCTACTAACTCGAGCAAGTCTATATTGATATGCTTGAAGTTCTTGCAGAGCGTGGTGGTCATAGGTTCCGAATGTCCATGGCTCTCGGCCCTATCCCACGCCTTCGGGAGCTGTACTCTTGCGCGAGTTGTAGATCCAGGATATTTGGTGCCTAAACCATGTCTGAGAGGGATCGACGTATGGATTTCCCAATTCGTCGAAAGCTTCCTGATGTTTGCGGGTCTGATGTGCCTGCCCCTTCTACCACATAGATCTGATGATATTTTGCGCATTGATTTTTGTTGGGATTGGTGACACCATCATATAGAGTGGTGAAGACCTTTCCGATGGCAGCAGACTTGTCGATGAGTTGAAGCTGTTGACGCTGTCGGAGTCGCTGCTTATAAAGGAGTCCGCACGACTCGAAGGATGTGTTGCCGAAGATCTTGGCGAGTTTTCCGCTTGCCTTGTTGTCGCACGAAGTATGTCGACGAAAACTCCTCGTTACTCGACGAAAAGTTGGAGTCGACCGCTGAAAATCTCAAGAGATCAGAACTTCGAGACGGTAGGATCCTTCCTTGTTGACGCCAAATCGGAATTCTCCGAACGCCATGACGATGGGCTCCTCCATGCATATGCATCCATACGGGAGGGCGTGTGAGGAATAAAATTGAATAGATCAGTTTTCCTTGTTACCTCGATCCATCGCGTTGCTTGTTGTTGACGATGTCGAAATCTTGAACGTGCCATCGAGATCGGATCCTTGCAGCCTCTAATTCCCACGACGGCGCCAATTGACAAAGGATTAACTTGTCAATGCCTGCAGATTGTAGACTAGGGTTTTGCTAGAAGTAGAGGGTAAGTAGATCTCGAAGGTTTAGGCGAAAAGTACTGGCGATTATGAAAACTAGGGTTGTGTTGACAAAGATTCGATCCTTTCTTTGTCTCTCCCCCTTATATAGGAGGTGGAGCCGAGGTTTCGTTTTGTACAAGTTACAGAGTCCGGGACAGTTTCTAACTCATCCCGCCAGATTACAAATAACTCTTCCTATTACAACTCTAGCTTTCCTTAACATATCTTGGACTCCCGAATCTTCTTATTCTTTGGGTAGTGGGCCTTCAATAAACTCCGGGTACTATCTTTGGTGCCCATTTGGGATGCCTATGTCAGCCGTCCAATACGGTGCCCCCACCCCCGCCTCACAATACGGCATAGAAATAGCCAATAACATCACGACAAAATGAAATTACTCCTTCGATTTCTATATCTACAAGAACACGTCACACTTCGAGTATATCTTTGATCATAGCCTTAACTGAAAGATCTTTTGTTGAACAACCAGAAGCTTTGTTACGTAATATGCATTTGTGTACATAAATAAGAAAATCATTAGGAATTGTAATGAACCAAACATATCTACTAGCAATCAATGTAGTAGTTGGCCGCGAGATACGATACCCACTGATGGTGCTTATCGTAACGCCGACTTCACACCGTTGGAGAACCCCAAGAGGAAGGTATGATGAGTACAGTAGCAAATTTTCCCTCGCAAGAACCAAGGTTTAATCGATCAAGGAGAAAGGCGTGAATCTGAAGGTATTGTTGGCTGACTTAGTAGAAGCCACTACCTGCACACAACAACATGGAACCCCGTATACAACACAACCAAAGTACTTTGGCCCAACTTACACTGAGGTTGTCAATCTCACCGGTTTGCTGAACACAAAGGATTAGACGATCGAATGGAAGGAGATGTTTTCAAAAAGTAAACATAACATGATTGCAGTTGAATTTATCAAGAAGGAAATAGGACCGGGTCCACAGTCACTAGAGGTGTCTCTACATAAAGAAATAACATGTTGGGTAAATAAATTACAGCTGGGCAATTGACAGAATATCGATCGATACATGACAAGATGACTACTATGATAATTTGGTATTGGGCATTACAACATAATATATAGACCGTAATCCAACCGCGTCTATGACTAATAATCCACCTTTAGGTTATCATCCGAACTCCTTCAGTATTAAGTTGCAAGCAACAGACTATCACATTAAGCAATGTGTGTAAAGTAAACAATAGAATTACCCTTGGATAAAACATTGTTGGGTTATCCCTAGTAGCAACAACACATCTACAACCTTAGAAGTTATAAAGTCACTCTCCCAGGAAACTAGAGGCATGAACCTACTATCGAGCATAAATACACCCTCTTGGAGTCACAAGTGTCCACTTGGCCAGAGTTTCTACTAGCAACAGAGAGCATGCAAGATCACAAATAACATATGATATGAATATATAATCAATAGTAACATAGTACACAATATTCATCGGATCCCAGCAAACCAAACATAGAGGATTACATAAAGATGATCTTGATCATGTAGGCAGCTCACAAGATCGATACATGAAGCACAAAGTGGAGAAGACAACCATCTAGCTACGCTATGGACCCATATTCCAGGGATGAACCACGCATCACTTCGGAGGCGTGCATGGCGATGTAGATGCCTCCGGCGATGATTTCCTCCTCAGGGTGCTGGAAGAGCTTCAGAACACTTCGAGATGGGTTCGGCGATGGCGCCGCGTAAATTTTCGTGGATGGAGGCTCGGTATCCAGGGTTTTCCCGAGAAGATGTATAAATAGGCGGAGGATTCAGGTCGGTGGGGCGCCTGGTGGCCCCACACCTACCCTAGGCGCGGGCCAGGCCCAGGCCGCGCCTAGGGGTGGTCTGGGCGCCCTGGTGCGCCTCTTCGTCCCCCTCCGGACTTCGTCTTTGTTTCGGTAAAATATTGACTTCGACTTTTGTTTCGTCCAATTCCGAGAATATTTCCTGTACAACTTTTCAGAAATACAAAAACAGTAGAAAACACACATCTTATTAATATGTTAGTGCCGGAAATCATGTAAAAGTGCAACGAAGTGTACACAAAACACATATGAATTGGTGTAAAACAAGCATGGAGCATCAAAAATTATAGATATGTTTGAGACATATCACCCACCTCCGGCGCAATAAGGGTATAGCGATAACCAATAACATGGCGACAAAAAATAAAATTAGTCCTTCGATTTATAAATAAAAGGACATGTCACACTTCGAGTATTTCTTTGATGAGCAAAATCCACCAACGATATGCCGGAGGAAAATAAGAGTTCGCAAAGTTCAGGTTGACAAAGGACACTGTGCACTCATCGATGTTGATGTCGAGTCCAACGGCTTTTCATCCTCCTTCTCGAGATGAGGACCTCGACAACGGCAACGATGGGAACAAGACAGCGTACAAGGAGCCCGCCGCCCGATTGGAGCCCTTCGACCGCCGCGACTACTACATCTAGGATTTACGTTGTTTTTATTTAAATTTGTTCAAATTTATAAAACAAATCTACATATTTGAATTACATTAATCGGTTTCGTTTAAATTCTGTTGTTTTTTTCTTTGGTGCTGCCGGTAGGGATATCCTAACTTTTGTTTGTTAGAGATAAGAAAGCTATTTGCATGTCACGGTTTCTTTTTTTTTCTTTTTCGTACGAGTTATACGGTACGTATTGGTCAGGATAGTTTTGTTAGCAATATACCATGAAACAGTACATAGAAAGGTTAAAATAAGAAAGTTATTAAGACATTACAATCTAGATATGGAAGCCACAATCTATTCCACCATTGGTGCCGGAATTTTTTTGGATGTACCGAATTTGCCCTTTGTTGTAAGGGATTTCTATTTTCGTGCCCTCGGCTCCTTAGTTGTGCTCAGTTTTCCCCAGCTCCTTAGTTTTTCCTCAGTTTTACCCAAACGTTTGTCTGAACCGCAGAAGGAGCTCGGACGGAAGGAATCCGTTAAGTTGACCGTTCCGTGCTGACGAGTGGGGTCGTGTCGTTTGTGGGGTCGCGTCGTGTGGGACCGCGTCGTGTGGGGCTGGTAGGAAGGGACCGCGTGGGACAGGACGAGGCCGTGTTTGTGGGGCCGTAGCGTGTGGGGCCGTAGCGTGTGGAGCCGTGTGGGTCCGGGACGGGGGCAGTGGTTTCTGTCTCTTTCGCCCAGATTAGCAGTTTTCAATGTACCTTTTTCCTCTCTATCGCTCGATCTCATTCATATTTGATAGCCCAAATTGGTAGCAAATCTAGAGTAGCTTCTCCTTCTGTTTTTTAACGCCATTCATTTCTTTATGCCTTTGTTTTTACCCAATCAGGTAGGAAATCTAGGGCACAAATCCAGAGAGAAAATATAGGATAAGCTGCATACAGCAACCAACATAGCATAGATATATTCAGGACAGATCCAAATGTAGTACCGATAGATCCAACATAAGCTACATTTTACATGAATTTAAGCTGCTCTACAGATAGAGCAGTCACATACAGAGAGTGCAGTAGGCACGTTCCTCCAGGTAGCGCGTGTGACTCGCTTGGAGGTTGCGCAGGTGAATCCCAAGTGCTTTGTGTTTGGCCATGTACGCATGCACGTTCACGGTCCTTCCAACTCTAGCGCCATATCTGCCAATGGATTCAACATGGTTCAGCAGGGTGTTGAAGTTGGTGTCGAAGAGCCTCCTGTTGCAGAAGGGGCACTTGTAAATGCCTCGAGCAAAGGGGCGACCGTATTGGCCGGACTGCAGCCTCCTGAGGACGTGACGAGTCTTGGTGTGGAAGGACTCGTCGTCGCTGTCGACGTCGCTGCTCTCCACCTGTCACGAGCACCAAAGATCGTGCAAAAAACACGGAGTCAATTGCAACGATGATTGAACAGAGAGTGAACAAAAAATCATGCATGATAATATGGACTCGAAAAAAGAGGTAGCCTCAGTTACATTGGACACACTTATATCCAGGATTTGAGTCAGTGAACCAAAGATCATGCACAACAAATTTGTACACACCAATTGTTTACTGACCAAACCCTGAATCAATTTAGGGATGCCCAAATATTCATCATCATCGGCACAAATCTGAAACAAAAGCAAATCACAAACACTAATAACGCAAGATCTAACACAAAAGGATCGAACTAGGAACAGACGAACAGTAATAACGCAAGATCTAACACAAAAGGATTGAACTAGGAACAGACGAACAGGAATAACGCAAGATCTAACACAAAAGGATTGAACTAGGAACAGACGAACAGTAATAACGCAAGATCTAACAAAAAGGATTGAACTAGGAAGAGACGAACAGTAATAACGCAAGATCTAACACAAAAGGATTGAACTAGGAACAGACGAACCGTAATAACGCTAGATCTAACACAAAATGATTGAAATGAGATAAGAACAAGGGAACAAAGGGTTACCTCCGGCTCGTAGTCGACGATGGTGGTGTCGTAGGGGTTCTCCGGCGCGTCGTACTGCACTGGTTCGTACGGGTCCCAACGACGGGGGACTGGAGGGCGGCGGCCGATGCGCTGGTCTACGTTGGAAGCAGCGACAGGGGCTCGGCGACGGGCGGTGCCGTAGGGCTACGTTCGGCGCCGACGGGGCCTGGACGGGGGCGGCGGCCGATGCGCCGGCTGCTACGTTGGAAGCAGCGACAGGGGCCTGGACGGGGGCGGCGGCCGATGCGCCGACAATGGGCATCTCATTCTTCTCCATCGCTGGCGGTTTTCTTCGGGGTTTTTTCTTCGGTTGTGGAGAAGATGATGGGACAGGAGAGGCGGTTGCAGTGAGCCAGTGAGAACGTGCGTCGAGGGAGAGAAAGAGGGGCTCTATAAAGATGAAGGTGGCGTGTACCGCAACACGCGTCCGCTATGCACGGCTGCAGCGTGCACCGCCACACGAGTCTAACCCGGGGACGTTTGGTGTACTCAGTTATAACCTCAGGCCTTATACAGAAATTTTATCTGTACTCAGTTTTCCCCTCGAGGACTTAGACCGGCAAGTGCAATATACTCAGTTTTACCCTCAAGTAGCTGGTCAATAGAGAGTCAACAAATGAGATTAACATAGCTAATTGAGTCATTTCATGCGCAAAAAAATCCAAAAAATAAAAACATAGTGGCAACTACTCATGGAGTCTTCCTACGCAACCTGCCACCTAGAAAACCTTAACAAACATATATAAATCAAGTTTTACCACAAATTGCCACTTCTCAGAATCACTAGTGTAGCTATGAAGATGCATGGTTTTCCACCCAAACCCCTTTGCAAAACATCTTTCCCAAAACATAGTTTGTCTAAATGATGCCATAATTGTCACACTCATGTATATTTGAATTGCAAATAATTTGATGTAGCCCAATATGAATTATATTGTACAAAACACACATTTTTCATTTTGTAATTCTTTTGTTTGAATCCCTTAGTCTATTTACTATTTATGTGCCCTTGGATTCTTAGTACTACTCAGTTTTGCCCTCAAGTACTGTCACAAATGCTCTCGAGAAGCCCAAACTTATCCTGATTGGTTGAGCCGTTGTCACACGGATCGACTCCACGAACCGTTGATCCACTGATCTAACGGGCAGTATACCCCTATCCGTCTCTTCGTGGCAACCTCTCTCTCTCTCTCTCTCTCTCTCTCTCTCTCTCTCTCTCTCTCTCTCTCTCTCTCTTCGTGGCCACCCATCTCTCTCTCTCTCTGTCGGTGGAGAATAAACATGAGGCATACATATTTGCGGATTTCGGCGATTGCATTATTTGTCACCCCTCTAACAATTATCAACTATCTTTAGCTGTCCTTTTCTTTTAGGGAATATAGTTTGGGATATAGTATTGGTATTTTGAAACGGCCTAAAAGTGGTATAATTTTGTTATAAACATGAGGCATACATTTTTGCTGATTTCGGCGATTGCATTATTTGTCACCCTCTAACAATTATCAACTATCTTTAGCTGTCCTTTTCTTTTAGGGAATATAGTTTGGGATATGGTATTGGTATTTTGGAAAGGCCTAAAAGTGGTATAATTTTGGTATAAACATGAGGCATACATATTTGCGGATTTCGGGGATTGCATTATTTGTCACCCCTCTAACAATTATCAACTATCTTTAGCTTTCCTTTTCTTTTAGGGAATATAGTTTGGGATATAGTATTGGTATTTTGAAACGGCCTAAAAGTGGTATAATTTTGTTATAAACATGAGGCATACATTTTTGCTGATTTCGGCGATTGCATTATTTGTCACCCCTCTAACAATTATCAACTATCTTTAGCTGTCCTTTTATTTTAGGGAATATAGTTTGGGATATGGTATTGGTATTTTGGAAAGGCCTAAAAGTGGTATAATTTTGGTATAAACATGAGGCATACATATTTGCGGATTTCGGGGATTGCATTATTTGTCACCCCTCTAACAATTATCAACTATCTTTAGCTGTCCTTTTCTTTTAGGGAATATAGTTTGGGATATGGTATTGGTATTTTGGAAAGGCCTAAAAGTGGTATAATTTTGGTATAAACATGAGGCATACATATTTGTGGATTTCGGGGATTGCATTATTTGTCACCCCTCTAACAATTATCAACTATCTTTAGCTTTCCTTTTCTTTTAGGGAATATAGTTGGTAATTTCGGTGAATGCACACACTAACTTTGAAAACAACTACAAGTACATGTAACTGAATAATGGATTTGTAACAAGGTATCCCTTGTAACAACTTCTAGCGCCTCGTGAGCAATGATAAGAATCCGATCGTAATTATACAACAAAAAACAACCAGCCATCAGATTAGCTTGCTTCTTCAACTCGATCAGCTGCCTTAACTGCTTGTTCATTTTCTTCAGTTCTCCCTTCACTTCCACCAGTTCTGCATTGGGAGCATTAGGCATAATCGGAGGGCCCTAATCGGAACGGCTCCTCTCTCCGCCGCATTCTCTACAGCAAGTCCCCCCCTCCCAAATTGCGCCCCCAATAGCGCCAATTGATTCCTGCAACTGAAGCCTCTGAACGTACACACATCGATCCACTCGAAATGCCTGCATTTCTTCAAGATCTGAAAACAACAACGTGAACCCTAAATCCCAAATTCGAGGGAATAACAAGAAAATCGAGAGAAAACAGAGAAATTGGAGCGAGATCTAACCTTATCCCCTCTCTATATGGCAAGCTCTCGCATGCAACGAACTCACGTCCACGGTTGCCGTTCTCGTCCGTCTTACAGATCGACCGCTTCAGAGGCTCTGGCGTGGGCAGTCAGGGCATCTTGTCAAAGGCACGGGTCCATACTGCGGCCATGAAGAACGGGAGGTCGAAGAGAAACTAGACATCACCCGCGTGCCGGAGAAGGGCTGCCGCTGGCGGAGAAGAAGAACAATGGGGCGCGGAGAAAGAAAGGGGAAGCAATGGCACGGGCACGGGCGCGGGGCTAGCTCGGGCTCCCATTTTGCAACGGTCACCTGGGTAAGCTGTGGGTCCGGCGCGCTAACGTGGACAAGTTGTGGGTCCCACGATGATCTGGATAAGTGGAGACGTGTCCACTGCGGGGCACCAACAGCGGCCCCACTTGCCAGCACCAACCAACGTCAACTAAACGGGATTCCTTCCGTCCGAGCTCTTTCTGCGGGTTTAGACATAGGTTGGGGAAAACTGAGGAAAACTAAGGATCTGGGGAAAACTGAGTACAACTAAGGAGCCGAGGGCACGAAAATAGAAATCCCTTGTTGTAAATATAGTACTACTTGAGTCAACAAGTATTAATAAATCTGGGATGTCTAAACTATTGGCTTAGACGGCTGTCATTTGTTTGTCCCTACCGTAAAATGCCTCCTAGAACTGGTTTGGAATCTTGGATGCAATGCGGTGCAAGCTGAATCAGATGCGGTCAAAGTTGTCAATGCATGCAACGGTGAAGATATGTGGTGGATTTCAGCTTCAGTTGTTTATGCGGAACGCCTGATTTGATGGCTGTAATAGGAAACGTCAATTTTATTCATTGTTCTAGAGAAACTAATAAAGTTCCTCATAATATGGCTAGGTTTTGTTTTGATTTAAGAATCTCATGTAACCGGGTCGATGATCCCCTAGCTGTATCTTAAGCAGTCTTACAGACGATGTAATTTTTTTTAAGATCAATAAAGTAGCGGTGGTGGCTTTTCATCAAACAAAATAGTATGCCCTCAAATTAGCAAAATGATGTGCAGATTCTATGATTTAGAGCATCTCCTTGCGTCTCCCAAACTGTCCCCCAAAAAGCGCGCCGCGCCAGATCGAGCGTTTGTGGGACGTGTTTTGTTCGTGCCGCGTTTGGGGGCGTCCCCCAAAGGCCCTCCCCCAAATGAATATTGGTGCACGAAAATAAAACTTTCATTCAAATTTGATTATTTATTACAAAGTTTGAATGAAAACGGCTAGATTTCATCTAAACCTAGCCTGCTGACCGCTCGGCGGTGCGTTCAACGGCCCCGCCCCGTCGTCGCCTCCCCTCCGCCGCAGCTCTTGCTGCGCGCGCCGCCTCTCCGTGCGTAGGGCGGTGGCAAGACGCCGCTGCTCCAGCAGCGCTTCGACGCCCTCCCCTACTGCGCCGCCTGGAGGGAGAGCTCGACGGCGCGACGAAGAGGCGAGAAGAGGCGGGAAGAAAGCGCGGGAATGGGCGGTGGCGTGCGAACGCCGGCGACGCGTGGAGGCTGCGCAGCACCGACGAGACGTCTCGCCTGCCCCTCCGTCTCTATTAAGGCAAAGATGCCGTCGTGTGTCACTGCGCGCGAATAACTTCCGCCGCGAGGTAGGCGACGGATAGGTTCAAACTTGAATGCCGCTAACGGGTCGGCCCCGTCCGCCTCGATTTTCGTTGTGTCCGTGCTCCGGTGTGTCCCCTGTGGGGCGGTGTCGTTGCCTATTCAACGGTACCTCGGAGGAGTGATCCTCACGAGGGGGGGAAGAGGTAGGGGCCATAGGGCGGAGAGTCCTTGGGACGGTGGTACATGATTTACCCAGCTTCGGAACACCCGCTCGAAGACAGGGCCTACTGCTGCTAGTCTGGAATTATCTGGGCGCTTTCGCGTTGTTACAATGAGTTGAGGTTGTGCATCTAGGGCTCCCAGGATCCGGCTTATAAAGGCGCACGGATCTAGGGTTTACACGGAGAGTCCTAGCCGGAATACAAGTTGCCTAACTACGTAATATTACATTGCCGTGCACGTCAAGGATCCGCCTTCCATCTAAGCCGTACTGGATACAGATACTTTTATGGGCCTCCACGGATCCGGCCTTCTTCATAGGTCGGTTGGGATCCGGCTCCTTGTTCCCGAGCTGGACTTCATCCTTCTTGTTCTACAGCAACTGGGCCACCCGATGAGCCGCATGCCACTATCACCGTCTATGGGCCACCCGGGCTTGCCGGATCCAGGCCATGTCGTTGATATACCCATAAAGTATACCCACAACAGGCCCCGAAGTTCTCCGAGATTCATCATTCCTCCGACTTTAATCAACTCGGATCCGAAGAGAATCTTGAAGAGCTTCCAAACTTTCCTCGTTTCCGACGTCTCCTTCCCGGAAATCATCTGTTCTTCAGTAACGGCAATGTAGCAGATTTTTCGCTTATCCGCGCACAATTTCCTTTTTTCCCGCGCTAAATATTTGGAGATACGAATCTTTAATGAAATCTTGGAAGTGCACAAGACTTTCCACGTGTTTACCGCTTTTGACCTAAGACACGTGGCGGCTATCCAACGGTGTGATACGTCTCAAACGTATCTATAATTTCTTATGTTCCATGCTACTTTATGACAATACTTGAATGTTTTATACATACTTTACAGCATTATTATACATTTTCCGGCACTAACCTATTAACAAGATGTCAATGCCTACAGATTGTAGACTAGGGTTTTGCTGGAAGTAGAGGGCAAGTAGATCTCGAAGGTTTCAGCCGAAAAGTACTCGCTGATTGTAAAAACTAGGGTTCTGTTGACAATAGATTCGATTCTTTCTTTGTCCCTCGACTCCCCCTTATATAGAGGGTGGAGCCGAGGGTTTCGTAATACACAAGTTACAGAGTTCGGGAAGGTTTCATATCCAACCCGTAAGATTACAAGTCTCTATGTTTCCTAATATAATTTATCTTTCCTTAACACTAAATGGGCTTCCGAATCTTCTTATTCTTCGAGTCCTGGGCCTTCAATAAACCCCGGGTACCATCTTTGGCAGGCCCATTGGGGATGCCTATGTCAGTAGCCCCCGAGATTTTTCTTGAATCGAAGAATCAGGGAAAATCTCCAACTTTAATCATTCAATAATCTTGTCGAATTTAGTGCATAACCTTTCGATATGCAAATATTATTTTATACAGGGATAACGGTAGTTGGGGCTAGTTCATCTCGACGGATCAGGTACTAGTTAACTGCTCTAGTGGCAATCCGCAAAACCTACTTCGAGATCACGTCCCCGGACATGATCTCTGGATACCGGTAAACTTCGACAGTGCCGCTTAAGGTCTTACCATTCTGTCGAGTCCCAGTCATATTTTATCGGGTACCTAACGCGCCGTTAGGATTTTTCTTCGTATCTGTTGATACGGAAAAAAGTAATCCGTCGTAGACGGCCACGCCGCTTAGAACGGATCTGGGGTCTTACCTTCGCAAAGTTTTGCGGCATTCAGAGATTTATTCGCGACTTCTAGCGCTCCGAGAATATATTGTCGAGTGCTTTTCGGCTGTTGGAATAGCACATTTTATCGAGTCATATTTGATGACTTATTTTGTCTTCCCGATGGGAGTATATGTAGAGTTATCTGTATAACTCGAAATATACTCACTTCTTTTTCTTTCTTTTGGTCTAAATTCATCGGGCACGCGAACAGCGTTCCCGATGGGAGTAGCCCCCGAGGCTACAGCCAAGGACTTGTGCTTGGTTGTAGGCTCCACAGATTAATATTTTCTGCCACTATATTGGTAATCCTTCCCGAGTTTTTCATATCTATCGGGTGCGCGACCAGCGCTCCCGATGGGAGTAGCCCCGAGGCTATGAACAAATGCTTGCATTTGGTCATAGGCTCTCGCCATTTCTATTTTGTCATATGATACGTCTCCAACCTACCTATAATTTCTGACGTTCCATGCTTGTTTTATGACAATACTTACATGTTTTGCTTGCACTTTATAATGTTTTTATGCGTTGTCCGGAACTAACCTATTAACAAGATGCCATAGTGCCGCTCCCTCGTTTCTCGTTGTTTTTGGTTCCAAAGGCTGTTCGGGCAATATTCTCAAATTGGACGAAATCAACGCCAAACATCCTATTTTTCCGGAAGTATCCGTAACACCGAAGGGGAGTCGGAGGAGAGCCAGGGGCCACCACACACTAGGGCCGCGCGCCCCCCTCCTGCCGCGCCGGTGTGGGGCCACCCTGTCGCCCCTCCTACGCCGCCTCTTCGCTATTTAAGCCTTTTCACCTAAAAACGCAGTACCACTTGACGAAACTCCGAAAGACTCAGGGGCGTCGCCGCCATCGCGAAACTCCAATTCGGGGACAGAAGTCTCTGTTCCGCACCGCGACGGGGAAGTGCCCCCGGAAGCCATCTCCATCAACGCCACCGCCTCCATCATGCTCCGTGAGTAGTTCCCCCATGGACTACGGGTTCTAGCTGTAGCTAGTTGGTATACTCTCCCCCATGTACTTCAATACAATGATCTCATGAGCTGCCTTACATGATTGAGATTCATATGATGTAATCGGTGTTGTGTTTGTTGGGATCCGATGGATTGTTACGTTATGATTGTCTATCTACAAAGTTTGTGAAGTTATTGTTGCTGCAATCTTGTTGTGTTTAATGCTTGTCACTAGGGCCCGAGTGGCATGATCTTAGATTTAAGCTCTATACTTATTGCTTAGATTGTATCTACAAGTTGTATGCACATGTCTATGTCCGGAACCAAAGGCCCCAAAGTGACAGAAATTGGGACAACTGGAGGGAAAGGCTTAGATATGAGGATCACATGTTTTCACGGAGTGTTAATGCTTTGCTCCGGTGCTCTATTAAAAGGAGTGCCTTAATTTCCAGTAGTTTCTCTAGAGGCCCGGCTGCCACCGGCTGGTAGGACAAAAGATGTTGTACAAGTTTCTCATTGCGAGCACGTATGACTATATATGGGAAACATGCCTACATGATTAATAGACTTGATATTCTGCCTTAATGCTATTTCAATCATATCAATTGCCCAACTGTAATTTGTTCACCCAACACTTGTTATTGGAGAGTTGCCACTAGTGTAGATAGCTGGGAACCCCGGTCCATCTCTCATCATCATATACTCGTTCTACATGTCATTGGAAGTAGTATCAACTATTTTCTCGTGCCATTACTCTCATATTACTATTACTGCTGCTGTGTTACTATTACTATTGCTCTCATATTACTGCTACTTTCACATCACCCTTGTTACTAGTGCTTTTCTAGGTGCAGCTGAATTGACAACTCCGTTGTTAAGGCTTATAAGTATTCTTTACCTCCCCTTGTGTCGAATCAATAAATTTGGGTTTTACTTCCCTCGAAGACTGCTGATACACCCCTATACTTGTGGGTCATCAAGACTATTTTCTGGTGCCGTTGCGGGGAGGCATAGCTCTACTCATAAGTTCACCTGGGGAGTACACTCTACCTCTCTCTCTGCTTTTATTTTATTTTGTCTTGTTAGTTTATTTCTGTCTAGTTTACTTGTGCTTAGTTTATTTCTGTCTAGTTTTATTTTGCTTAGTTTACATTTGTCTAGTTTATTTTTGTCTTGTTTTATTTTCCTATATACCCGAAAATCCATAAAAATTTGAAAAACCTAAAAATTAAAAACTGATGTTATGGGAGAACCAACAACCTACTTGGAGCTTATAGAATGTTATAATAATTCTAGAGAATCAAGAACTGGTAAAATAATGAGTGCTATGATAGAAAAATTGAATACAATGGCTAGAATCTTGCTTAGACGCCATGATATAAACTGTTGCTCTAAACAGGATACTAAACATCTTAAATTTCAATGTGGCTTTAGTGAGGAAATTTTGATTAAGAACTATAATTGGAATAGCTATATTCATTTTGGGTTCGAAGAGGTAGAACAATTTGTCATATTTATGGGAGCCTCTGAGATAGAATCATTCATGTCTAAAAATTATGAAACTTGTGTGTTTGTAAGGACCTTAAAGATTATGTCTCTTCTATCCTTAATTTTTGCATAGAAAGCTACAGTGATAATCCTTATATCATTGATTATAAAGAGAGACTCATTAATGCACAAGAATGCACTCACAATTTGCAAGAACCAGTGGAAGAAGAAATTGATGAACCTGAAAGCTCATTGGATGAAAAAGAGGAGGAAATTGATGAACCTGAAAGCCCATTGGATGAAAAAGAAGAGGAGAGTGACGAACAAAAGGAGGAAGAATGGATTAGCTACCCATGCCAACCTTCTAATGAGAGTAACTCTTTATCTCTTACACTATTTGATTGTCCTCCATGCTTACCGAAAGAGGATGAATGTTATGTTCCTGTGGATTCTCTTGAAATATTCCCTATGAGTAAAACTTGTGAGAATAATTATGCTACTGTTATTCATGATAATCCATGCTATTTCGAAAAATGTTATGATAATGTTTTGTTTGTGCCTGATGTCGAAATGCATGGTACTAAAGAGTTTTGCTTGACAAATGTTTATGATAAATCTCTAGATGATGGTCCTATGTTACTTGATAATATTAATTGTACTACTAATGAAAATGGGATTGGAGATTTCTTGACTTTATCTATGAGTCCCATATCTTTTGAGATTGATCAATCATCTTGTTATATTATTGATAAAAGTGGGTTTGAAAGTTTTAATCCTATTATTTCTGAGCTTGATAAAAATTATGTGTTTGTGAATCATGAAAAGTATGCTTTATGTGATAGTTATGTTGTTGAGTTTATCCATGAAGCTACTGAAAATTATTATGAGAGAGGAAAATATGGTTGTAGAAACTTGCGTGGTACTAAAACACCTCTCTATATGCTGAAAATTTTGAAGCTACTCTTGTTTTATCTTCTTATGCTTGTAACTTTGTTCTTCATGAATTTATTTGTGTACAAGATTCCTATGCATAGGAAGTGGGTTAGACTTAAATGTATTTTGAATTTGCTTCTTGATGCTCTCTTTTGCTTTAACTCTTATTTCTTGCGAGTGCATCATTAAAAATTGCTGAGCCCATCTTAATGGCTATAAAGAAAGCACTTCTTGGGAGATAACCCATGTGTTTATTTTGCTACTGTTTTGTTGAGTCTTGGAAGTTGTTACTACTGTAGCAACCTCTCCTTATCTTTATTTTATTGCAATGTTGTGCCAAGTGAAGTCTCTAATAGAAGGTTGATACTAGATTTGGATTTCTGCGCAGAAACAGATTTCTATCTGTCACGAATCTGGGCATATTTCTCTGTAGAAAACTCAGAAAAATCTGCCAATTTACGTGCGTGATCCTCAGATATGTACGCAACTTTCATTAGTTTTGAGTTTTCTGATTTGAGCAACGGAAGTACCATTTTAAAATTCGTGTTTACTGGCTGTTCTGTTTTGGCAGATTCTGTCTCTGTTTTTTGCATTGTCTCTTGTGGACTTTAAGTGAGGTTTTCTAGACGTGGAGAGCTGTAGCTAATGTTTTATTGAGTTCTTGCAATGTGTCACTACAGGACCAAGGTGGATTCAAGTTTTTTTTGAGTACTACCCCTCTAATGAAGTTTATGAGAAGTTTGGTGTGAAGGAAGTTTTCAAAGGTCAAGAGAGGAGGATGATATATGATCAAGAAGAGTGAAAAGTCTAAGCTTGGGGATGCCCCCGTGGTTCATCCCTGCATATTTCAAGAAGACTCAAGCGTAAGCTTGGGGATGTCCAAGGCATCCCCTTCTTCATCAACTTATCAGGTTTCTTCTATTGAAACTATATTTTTATTCGGTCACATCATATGTGCTTTACTTGGAGCGTCTGTGTGTTTTTATTTTTGTTTTTGTTTGAATAACATCGGATCCTAGCAATCCTTGTTTGGAGAGACACGCTCCGCTTTTTCATATGAACACTTGTTCTTCGTTTTACTTTTAATGTTCAATGATAAAAGTTGGAAGCTATATCACTTATGGTTATTTGGTTGGAAACAGAAAATACCTCATAATGTCTTGAGTAATTTGACACTTGGCAATTGTTTTGAGCTCTCAAGTAGATCATGATTAAGTTTTTTCATGTAGTTTAAACCTATTAGTGGAGAACTACCGTAGAGCTTGTTAAAATTGGTTTGCATGATTGGTCTCTCTTAAGGTCTAGATATTTTCTGGTAAAAGTGTTTGAGCAACAAGGAAGACAGTGTAGAGTATTATAATGCTTGAAATATGTTCTTATGTAAGTTTTGCTGTACCGGTTCATACTTGAGTTTGCTTCAAATAACCTTGCTAGCCTAAGCCTTGTATCGAGAGGGAATACTTCTCATGCATCCAAAATCTTTGAGCCAACCACTATGCCATTTGTGTCCACCATACCTACCTACTACATGGTATTTCTCCGCCATTCCAAAGTAAATTGCTTGAGTGCTACCTTTAAACAATTCAAAATTTATCACCTCTGATTTGTGTCAATGTTTAATAGCTCATGAGGAAGTATGTGGTGTTTATCTTTCAATCTTGTTGGGCAACTTTCACCAATGGACTAGTGGCTTCATCCGCTTATCCAATAATCTATTATATTATTAAAACAACAAACAATCGATGGCTAAGATTTGACATGAGTTAACGCTAAAAAGGAACGTCCAAGATTTAAGATTCGAAAAGAAAAAATAAGAAGGATCACGTATAAAAAGAAACCACGAGTTCTCCAATCCTGAACAGAGAGGAGAGGCGAGCGACGGCGTTAGGGTTTGCTACCGCGTCTGCCGCCCCTTTCTATTGTCCTCCCACGCCGTTGCCCCTTCCAGTCGTCCTCCGCCCAACGCCGCCGCCACTTCGTGTCATCGTTCGGCCTCCCTCTACCTCCGTCCTCCCGCTGGCTTCCGTCATTGACTGGGATCAGACTCCCGATTGTCTCCGGAGTTTGCGGAGCACATACGCGACCACTACAGCGTTCGTGGAGTGTATCGCACATGCTGACATGCATCACAGGAGAACTTCCTGAGATGCAGCTGCGCGTATCCGAGCGATTTGGTCTTCCATCTATTGCCATGCGGTCATGAGTATGCAATTTTGACCGCTAATCTCGCCCAGCCAGTACGCCGACCAGAAGAAGCGCGACATATGCTCGCGCCAGGCATGAAGCTATCATAGAATAGCTACATCGGCAGCGGGCAGAGGACATAAAGGCTCAATTCACATATGGTGGTGCTCCGCCTCCGCACAGGTTTGGAAGTTGGTGTTTCACGATTTAGCTTGCGTTGTAAAAATATTTTACCCTGATTTGCATCTTATGAGATGGATTTTATAAAGTTGTACATAGATCGATTCATTACGAGCTGTCTATGAAACTATGTCAGGTACAGAACTGAGGCTCAGGTTATTGCAAAAATTTGTGGTGTTATCACGACATCAGATTTGAACCATAAAGAAAGTGAAAGCAGTATGCTGGCATCCTCTGTGTGCTCCATTCATTGATTGTGGTTCTCAGCAACAGGTTAGGATTCGTTGTTTTGGTGAGGTATTGAAAGTTTGAAACTTTACATCTTGGTCTTTTTTTTCACGTTCTACCATGGGTTGTTAAAATATTTTGTCTTGATTTGCATCGTATGGGATGAGTTTGAGAAATTTATACACAGATAGCTCATTACAAGATGTCTATGACAGGTATTGAGTCTCATGTTATTGCAGGAATTCGTGGAGGGGTCACAAAATAAAATTTGTACCTTAAAGACTTTCTTTGGAATAAACACAGAAGAACTATTTGTTGTGATCTCTTGAAGGAAATAGTAATATGGTGTCCAAGAACTTGAGTAAGCTAGATGCCGTCGACGTTCCTGCCCACCACCCTATCGTGCCATCAATTTGCAAATGGAAGTAAGTGTTCTTGACTTGCCTACGACCGATATGTCGTGCGGTGTCTTCATTATGCCTTCGGTTTTCCGACGGAACTGTGGTGTCCGCGTTGATGGATATGTGACCAGCGTCTCGATGGATCATTTTTTTTTGAAACGAGGCAAAAGCTTTGCCTTTCATTGATATAGGAGAAAAGAGTTGGCCCGTTTATGAGGAAAACAGGCCGAAAAACCTTACAACACGACACCACACGCCAGCCCCGAGGCTACGCTCCACACGGGTCGACGACCAACCAGGTCGACACCACACCTCAACGCAACAGGCGGAGGCGAAAGACCGGAGCCACCGCTCCAACTACCACGCCGACCCCAAGGCCGCGCCCCGCCTGGCCGAAGACGAACCCGCCTCCGCCGAACCACCAAAACACTCCACAAACCCCTCTGTCCGGTGGACGTCCAAAGCGAGGCCCCAAGAGGCAAAGCGACACAAGAGCGCCGCCCACGCCCGATCCCGCGAGGGATCTAGGGTTTCCCCCGGAGAACCCGAACGGAGATCAGGAGACACCCGCTTCGACGACGCCTTCAAGAAGGAAGCGGCGCCCACGGGCGTCACCGTCGTCGGTCCAGGCCGGCCGCCAAGACAAAGCTTTCGCCCAGCAAAGAGTCCCAAAATCTCGCGCCCGCCCAACAAGGACCGGCACAGACCACCACCTGCATCCGCCGGAACGCTGCCCCCGGAGCAACGTGCCTGTAGCCAACGGAGCACCGCCAAAGAGCACCGAGGGCGCCGCCGGAACGCCGCATAGAGGGGACGCCGACCAACACCAACTCGGGGCTCGAGGACGAGCGCCGAAGACCGCAGACAAGAGCTCCCAGATCCAGCCGCCACACCGCGATCGCCGCACCGCACCGCCGAGGAAACCGCTCCACCTCCCAGGACTTGACGCGCCCGCCCGGGACTCGATGGATCATATTTATTTGTATCCGTAGTTTGTACTGTCGTGTTTTAATAGAGCAGTTATTAAGGCCAGATTTGGCCCTTGGTTAGTGTCCATTTGTTTTTCAGATTGGCTGTACGATGTTAGCACGGGACATCACAGTCATCAAGGCAACTAGATCACCTAGACATAACAATGTTAGATTGATGGAAGAACTCGGAAGCTGGTGCGCTGTCAGACTATTTGACCACCAAGTTTTGACACGAGTCTAGATTTCTTGGTTACAGTATAGAAATTCTGTGTGTGATTATAATGTTTCTTGGTTGTTCTGGGTTTTGGTAGCTGAGTACGTGCACGTGAGATGAATGGCAAGGTCCGTTTCCAGAAAGAGCACTCACATGTTTTCTACCCCTAGAAGAACCTAGGTGCTAATATGCAATCTTTTTCCCCTTTTGTTCCAGGTATCCGGTCACTATGATTAGTTAATTAAGAAGGAGGGTCATGCTTTCCAGAACAATGAAGCGATATCAGATAGTCCAGGAATTTAGATGAGATATGGAGAATCCAATTAGGCCATTCCCATGCCACTATTATCAATGTTTCTGGAGCATCGGTGATTTATCACCTATAGTTCACACTATTATGTAGATCACGCTCAGATTTTTACACTGCACTTACTTTAAGATTTACCAGCAGTGCTTTTTACAATGTTATGCATTACTTTTTTTGATGATAATCAAAAAATGGATGAGCCATTTGAATTATACAAATTCTTATACAACAACACTAACAAATACTTCATGTTAGATTTTAAAGGTCAACCAATAAAGTTAGGATTGTTCATTTTTATAGCCTGTTTCAGTGACGTAGTGCCATGTTTCACTTGCTTTCGGTGTTGGCATGGTTTAATTAGTTCGGAAAGAAACATGCTGGTATTGTTCCAAACACATATCAGTATAGAATTTAGGTTAAGTAACCTTACCAAATACTTTTACTGCGTGCAGTGAATTTTTTCCTGGATTTGTCAATAGTAATGGCCAGCGCTAACTGAATTTTATTGCCGGGAATTGGTTTAAATATAGTGAATACATTTGTAGTATATTCAGTCTTTGTACAAATATTACATTGATATGAAGTCTAATAATTACATGAGTAATTCCAGGTGACGCGGTTGACGGGCGGAGACTAACCGCCGTTTGCGACGTGCCAGGGCGACGTTGCGACGTGCCAGGGCGATTGTAGCGAATCAGTGTATACATAGGTTATGGTTCTCCTCACAACATAACATAGTGTGGCAGAGTTTATTTACTCAACAACTTAGAAGCAAACATTTCATCCATCTACTATTGATGTAACTTCTGTAGATTTAGTTCATTTACTATGTTGTTTTTTTACATGTGCATATATGGTATACTGTTTAATGAAATTCTTACTTGGTGAGGTTTTTGTCACAAAAGAAGCTGATTTGTCTATTTTTGGCAGGTATCAGTCTAATACTAAAGGTAAATATCAAAGATTTGCATTTTTTTCTTTTAGTTTTTTTGTCACTTTTTGATTCGTATAGCCTGTTGTGTCGTTGTATTGAAGTAACAAAAGAATTAAATGTAATATAATCAGAAGTAGGTATAATAATTGCGAGAACATGATGCTACTGAAGAATTTGATTATGCTTTTAGTATCCATGCAAAAACAATTAGAGTATCTAAGTATATTTGTGCATGTGACACTTGAACGCGGTTTCAAGGAATTGTTCTGCAGATAAAAGCTACCACAAATTCCTTATGGTCGACCATTAGTCGGGTGCTTGGCGACTAGAAAGGAGTCTGCACAAGGAGCCAGAACCAGCGACGAGCAGAAACGGTGGCTAGAATCAGCAGACGAAGGAATGTCCAACGATTCTAAGGCGGCTAATGGTGATTAGAGAAGGATGCCGGTTTCATACTTCAATATATATGACAGAGACAGCAGGATAGGTTTTGCGACTTCTGAAAATTATACTCCCCAAAGGTGGAAAACTCTGATATAGCATTGAGACAGCAGGAGTGGTCTCTTTCAAAATCACCATGAAGTATGTATAGGAAATATGTACATGGTGATTTCAAAGAGAAGGCTACAAAGGCAACTCTAAGATCAGCGAAACGGTTGAAAACTGTGAGCGATGAATGCAAAGGATCGGGTACAAAACTATATAAGCTTTGAACCAAGTTTACTATATTTTCAATTTAAGTTATGTAATTATATTTTTTTAATTTCTCAAACGTCTTGCCGTAATTGTATCGCTGCTCTTTTTCTGTTTTTTAGTACATATGGAATAAGCTATATAATACCAACAATAAACTCACTATAGCTAAATTTATTTTAGGATTTGTCCCGTCATATTTATTGATACGGAACTAATGAGATACCCTATGCAGATATTGCACATCACAATATACTATTTCTACACATTTATTTATCATATGACCATATTGCTAATTTAGGATATAGTTTAAGGAGATCTATAGAAAATTATAATAACTAAATAGAGGAGCAAACATATTTTATTTGGATAAATGTGGTCGTGCAAATGTTACATATGGTAACACACAACAAATCTATAGAAGCATAAATTAAAGAAAAATTGAAAATAAATAAAATGCAAAATAAATAAATATTATTTCTGCATAAAACCAATTCCAAATCTAGCCGCGCAAATGCGCGGGCACCCCGCTAGTTTTGCAAAAAGAGCTGGCAATGGGATTCCCAGTTCCAAATCAATTAACAAAAATAGACACTCCTCCATGGTATGTGATTGTTGGACGGCACCCGAAGGATTCGGTTAGCCATGGCTTGAGAAAGCAAAGGTGGGGAGGAGTGTCATCATAATAAAAATAAAATAAAAAGGCACTCCTTCATGGTATGAGATTGTTGGCACCCGAGGATTCGGTTAGCCATGGTTTGTGAAAGAAAGGTTGGAAGGAGTGCCACCCAAAAATAAAAATAATTCATGGGAGCCGCTCTTTGAAGGTTTGTCTGGCAAGGGGGTTAGAGTGCCCACTACCATTCGCTGACAACAACAAACACCTCTCAAAACTTTACTTTTTATGCTCTCTTTATGTTTTCAAAACCAAAGCTCTAGCACAAATATAGCAATCAATGCTTCCTTCTGCGAAGGGCCTATCTTTACTTTATGTTGAGTCAGTTTACCCATTTCCTTCCATCTTAGAAGCAAACACTTGTGTCAACTGTGCATTGATTCTTACATACTTGCTTATTTGCATTCATCATATTACTTTGTGTTGACAATTATCCATGAGATATGCATGTTGAAAGTTGAAAGCAACCGCTGAAACTTATATCTTCCTCTGTGTTGCTTCGATGCCTTTACTTTGAATTTATTGCTTTGTGAGTTAACTCTTGTGCAAGGCTTTTGATGCTTGTCTTGAAAGTACTCTTCATGAAAAGTTTTGCTATATGTTATCTATTTGTTAGCAACTATAGATCATTGCCTTGAGTCACTTCATTCATTTCATATGCTTTGTAATAGTATGATCAAGGTTATGTAAGTAGCATGTCACTACAGAAATTACTCTTTTATCGTTTACCTACTCGGGACGAGCAGGAACTAAGCTTGGGGATGCTGATACGTCTCCAACGTACCTATAATTTCTGACGTTCCATGCTTGTTTTATGACAATACTTACATGTTTTGCTTGCACTTTATAATGTTTTTTATGCGTTTTCCGGAACTAACCTATTAACAAGATGCCACAGTGCCAGTTCCTGTTTTCTGTTGTTTTTGTTCCAGAAAGGCTGTTCGGGCAATATTCTCGGAATTGGACGAAATCAACGCCAAACATCCTATTTTTCCCGGAAGCATCCAGAACACCGAAGGGGAGTCGGAGGAGAGCCAGGGGGCCACCACACACTAGGGCCGCGCGGCCCCAGGCCTGGCCGCGCCGGCCTGGTGTGGGGCCACCCTGTCGCCCCTCCTGCGCCGCCTCTTCGCCTATTTAAGCCCTTTCGACCTAAAAACGCAGTACCACTTGACGAAACTCCAGAAAGACTCCAGGGCGCCGCCGCCATCGCGAACTCCAATTCGGGGACAAGTCTCTGTTCCGGCATCGCCGGACGGGGAAGTGCCCCCGAAGCCATCTCCATCAACGCCACCGCCTCCATCATGCTCCGTGAGTAGTTCCTCCATGGACTACGGGTTCTAGCTGTAGCTAGTTGGTATACTCTCCCTCATGTACTTCAATACAATGATCTCATGAGCTGCCTTACATGATTGAGATTCATCTGATGTAATCGGTGTTGTGTTTGTTGGGATCCGATGGATTGTTACGTTATGATTGTCTATCTACAAAGTTTGTGAAGTTATTGTTGCTGCAATCTTGTTGTGTTTAATGTTGTCACTAGGGCCCGAGTGGCATGATCTTAGATTTAAGCTCTATACTTATTGCTTAGATTGTATCTACAAGTTGTATGCACATGTCTATGTCCGGAACCAAAGGCCCCAAAGTGACAGAAATTGGGACAACCGGAGGGAAAGGCTTAGATATGAGGATCACATGTTTTCACGGAGTGTTAATGCTTTGCTCCGGTGCTCTATTAAAAGGAGTACCTTAATTTCCAGTAGTTTCCCTAGAGGCCGGCTGCCACCGGCTGGTAGGACAAAAGATGTTGTACAAGTTTCTCGAGCACGTATGACTATATATGGGAAACATGCCTACATGATTAATAGACTTGATATTCTGTCTTAATGCTATTTCAATCCTATCAATTGTCCAACTGTAATTTGTTCACCCAACACTTGTTATTGGAGAGTTGCCACTAGTGTAGATAGCTGGGAACCCCGGTCCATCTCTCATCATCATATACTTGTTCTACATGTCATTGGAAGTAGTATCAACTATTTTCTGGTGCCATTGCTCATATTGCTATTACTGCTGCTGTGTTACTATTACTGCTCTCATATTACTGCTACTTTCACATCACCCTTGTTACTAGTGCTTTTCCAGGTGCAGCTGAATTGACAACTCAGTTGTTAAGGCTTATAAGTATTCTTTACCTCCCCTTGTGTCGAATCAATAAATTTGGGTTTTACTTCCCTCGAAGACTGTTGCGATCCCCTATACTTATGGGTCATCATCATACTCGAAGTTTTCCAAAGTAGCCCCCGAGTATTTGGGCAAAAACTTGTATTTGATCAAAGGCTCTCGAAATAATCTTGCGTTGTCGATATTTTCACCAGACTCCTAGTTGAGTTTTTCTTTACCTCAGTTGACGTCATTGCTGATGATAGCCACGATTACTGTATTGGAAACATGCGAAAACTGCTCTTCTCACTGCCTCGTGGGTCCAAATCCCCTCTCTGATGAACACGTCGTGCAAGTGGGGGACACACGTCCTCCACTTTTTCCGGCGCACGCGCTGTGCCGCCTGTCTTTTCTTTTCTCAGTGAAAATCCATTTTTACCCCTTTTCCACATGTGCTCCATCTGCTCCGTAATTTTTCCATCCAGCGGCTGCGTCGACTCACCGCACCTCTATTTAAGTCCATCGTCTTCTTCCTCTGTCACTTTCGCATGCGCCGCCCATCTGCTCTTCCTCTGCGTTGGGAACCCCAAGTGGAAGGTATGATGCAAGCAAGTTTCCCTCAGTATGAAACCAAGGTTTAATCGAACCAGTAGAGCCAAGAAGCACGTTGAAGGTTGATGGTCGCAAATGTGATGCGGCGCAACACCAGGGATTCCGCGCCAACGCGGAACCTGCACAACACAACCCAAGTACTTTGCCCCAACGAAACAGTGAGGTTGTCAATCTCACCGGCTTGCTTTAACAAAGGATTAAACGTATCGAGTGAAAGATGTTTGCAAAGAAAACAGTAAACACAATTGCAGTAGATTGTATGCTATGTAAAGAATAGGACCGGGGTCCACAGTTCACTAGAGGTGTCTCTCCCATAAGATAAAAGCATGTTGGGTGAACAAATTACAATGGGCAATTGACAAATAGAGAAAGGCATAACAATGCATATACATGATATGATAAATATAGTGAGATTTAATTGGCATTACGACAAAGTACATAGACCGCCATCCAACCGCATCTATGCCTAAAAAGTCCACCTTCAGGTTATCATCTGAACCCCCCATTTAAGTTGCAAAGCAACAGACAATTGCATTAAGTATGGTGCGTAATGTAATCGACAACTACATCCTTAGACATAGAATCAATGTTTTATCCCTAGTGGCAACAACACATCCACAACCTTAGAACTTTCTGTCACTGTCCCAGATTCAATGGAGGCATGAACCCACTATCGAGCATAAATACTCCCTCTTGGAGTTAAGAGTAAAAACTTGGCCAGAGCCTCTACTAGTAACGAGAGCATGCAAGATCATAAACAACACATAAACAATAGATTGATAATCACCATAATCATAGTACTCTCTATCCATCGATCTCGACAAACACAACATATAGAATTACATATAGATGATCTTGATCATGTTAGGCAGCTCACAAGATCCAACAATGAAGCACAACAAGGAGAAGACGACCATCTAGTTACTGTTATGGACCCATGGTCCAGGGGTGAACTACTCACTCATCACTCCGGAGGCGACCATGGCGGTGTAGAGTCCTCCCAGAGATGAATCCCCTCTCCGGCAGGGTGCCGGAGGCGATCTCCGAATCCCCCGAGATGGGATTGGCGGCGGCGTCTCTGGAAGGTTTTCCGTATCGTGGCTCGTGACGGGGTTTCGCGACGGAGGCTTTAAGTAGGCGGAAGGTCAACGCGGGGGCCACACGAGGGGGGGGTAGGTCGGCGCGGCCAGGGCTTGGGCCGCGCCGCCCAGCCCTCGGCGCCCGTGGTCGGCCACCCCGTGGCCCCACTTCGTTATCTCTTCGGTCTTCGAGCTTCGTGCAAAAATAGACCCCGGGCGGTTTCGTCCAATTCCGAGAATATTTTCTTTACTAGGATTTCTGAAACCAAAACAGCAAACAAGAGCAACTGGTTCGGCATCTTGTTAATAGGTTAGTTCCGAAAATGCATAAATATGACATATAATGTGCATAAAACATGTAGGTATCATCAATAAAGTAGCATGGAACATAAGAAATTATCGATACGTCGGAGACGTATCATCTCCTTCTTGTGTCCATCAATGAGTTCAGACACAATCTTGTGAAAGATGTCCACTTCACGCTCAGCCATCTTCTTGTAGTTGAAGACCTCCTGTTCCAGTTTCTCCATCCTGTCTTCCAAGCTCCCTTCTCCTTTAGGACCCTGGACATCTTTGATCTGCAACTCTCCATCTACGAGCAGCAATTCTTTGGGATGCATCTTCAGCTCGTTCATGTACGGGTTGACGACGTCCTCGAAGAAGCTGTCCCCCTGAGTTCCCGACGAAGACATGGTTGATCTAGATCCAGATCCTGGCAGAAAACAGCTCGAAACAAAACACGACGAGAAAACGATATACGGACCTCCAGGGGTCCGGGGATTATATAGCAAATATTTTTACAACAAAGGAAGGTACCAGACGAACAAGAGTCTGAGGGGACAACGAGGCGTGTCCTCATAGGGCGGCGGGCTGCTGGGGCCCGCGCCGGCTATGGGGGCACGCCGTGCGTCTCCTCCACTCCGTTTCGATCCTCGTAATTTTTCATATTTTCCAAAAACAGCAGAAATATTGTTCGGAAAGCTAAACGCGGACTTTTATTACCTGTACTGTTACCTATTCAAAGTCGAGTTCTGGCGGACTGTCAATTTGTCCTTTGATGAAAGCCTCGGTGTTTCCACTTGAATAATATCAACATCAACATTATAAGAATCGCCCGAGATATAATGCTTGAGTCTTTGTCCATTCACCACTTGTGTAACATTGCCTTGGAGAGAGCTAATTTTAATTGCTCCTGAACGATACACCTCGTCAACAACATATGGTCCTTCCCATTTCGAGAGTAATTTCCCTGCAAAGAATCTGAGACGAGACCGATACAATAGGACTTTATCCCCAATATTAAACTCTCTTTTGATGATCCTTCTATCATGCCATTTCTTAACTTTTTCTTTAAAGAGTTTAGCATTTTCATAAGCTTCACTTCTCCATTCATCTAGAGAACTTAATTGCAGCAACCTCTTATTACCGGCTAGTTTCGGATCTTTATTTAGTTCTCCTAACAGCCCAATAAGCTTTGTGCTCTAGTTCTAAAGGTAAATGACAAGCTTTTCCATAAACCATTTTATACGGTGACATACCCATGGGATTTTTATAAGCAGTTCTATAAGCCCATAGTGCTTCCTTCAATTTACTAGCCCAATTCTTTCTAGATTTATTAACGGTCTTTCCCAAAATAGATTTAATCTCTCTATTTGATAATTCTACTTGACCACTAGTTTGAGGGTGATAAGCGGAAGCAATTCTATGATTAATACCATACTTAGCAAGAGTTTTTCTAAAACCTCCATGAATAAAATGAGAACCTCCATCAGTCATAATATATCTAGGTACTCCAAATCTAGGAAAAATAATATCTAAAAGCATTTTTAAAGAGGTCTCACCATCAGCACTTTTTGTGGGTATAGCTTCTACCCATTTAGTAACATAATCAACAGCGACAAGTATATGAGTGTTACCTTCTGAAGAAGGGAAAGGACCCATGAAGTCGAATCCCCAACAATCGAATGGTTCAATAACAAGAGTATAATTCATAGGCATTTCATTGCGTCTAGAGATATTACCAACTCTTTGACATTCATCACAAGATAAGATAAACTTCCTTGCATCTTTGAGAGTTGGCCAATAAAAACCTGATTGTAGAACCTTTTGCGCGGTTCTGTCTCCAGCGTGATGTCCTCCATAAACACTACCATGGCATTTACTCAATATCTCCTGTTGTTCATATTCAGGAACACATCTTCGCATAATACCATCTACTCCTTCTTTATATAAGTGTGGGTCATCCCAAAAATAATGCCTCAAGTCATAAAAGAATTTCCTCCTTTGCTGAGCTGAAAAGGTTGAGGCAAATACTTCGAAACAATAAAGTTAGCATAATCAACATACCAAGGGCTCTCTCGCGAGCTCACCTTTATTACAGCCAATTGTTCATTTGGAAAACTATCATTAACAGGAACAGGATCATAAGCAATATTTTCCAATCTAGACAAATTATCAGCAACAGGATTATCAACACCTTTCCTATCTATAATATGTAAATCAAATTCTTGCAAAAGAAGTACCCATCTAATAAGCCTTGGCTTAGCATCTTTCTTTGTCATAAGGTATCTAATTGCAGCATGATCAGTATGAATTGTGACTTTTGAATCAACAATATAGGGTCTAAACTTGTCACAAGCAAAGACTACAACTAACAATTCCTTTTCAGTTGTAGCATAATTTCTTTGAGCAGCATCAAGAGTCTTACTAGCATAATGAATAACATTTAATTTTGTATCTACTCGCTGTCCAAGAACAGCGCCTACAGAAAATCACTAGCATCACACATAATTTCAAAAGGCAAATTCCAATCAGGAGGTTCAACTACAGGAGCAGTTAAGGCTTTCTTTAGAGTTTCAAAAGGTTCCTTACAATCATCATCAAAAACAAAAGGTACATCTTTTTGAAGAAGATTAGTAAGAGGCTTTGAAATCTTGGAGAAATCTTTAATAAATCTCCTATAAAACCCAGCATGACCAAGAACACTACGAATACCTTTAACATCCCTCGGATAGGGCATCTTCTCAATTGCTTCAACTTTAGCTCTATCAACTTCAATACCTCTCTCGGAAATTTTATGTCCCAATGATACGTCTCCAACGTATCGATAATTTCTTATGTTCCATGCTACTTTATTGATGATACCTACATGTTTTATGCACATTATATGTCGTATTTACGCATTTTCTGGAACTAACCTATTAACAAGATGCCGAAGAGCCAGTTGCTGTTTTCTGCTGTTTTTGGTTTCAGAAATCCTAGTAACGAAATATTCTCGAAATTGGACGAAATCATCGCCTGTGTCCTATTTTGCACCTGAGCCCGTAAGACCGAAGGAGAGTCGAGGCCACGAGGTGGCCAGTGACGGCGGCGCGACCAGCCCCGGCCGCGCGGCCTATCCCCCGCCCTCGTGCCGCCTTGACCTGCCCTTTCGCCTACAAATAGCCTCCGTCGCGAAACCCCCAGTACCGAGAGCCACGATACTGAAAACCTTCCGAGACGCCGCGAATCCCATCTCGGGGATTCAGGAGATCGCCTCCGGCACCCTGCCGAGAGGGGATTCATCTCCCGGAGGACTCTTCATCGCCATGATCGCCTCCGGAGTGATGAGTGAGTAGTTCACCCCTGGACTATGGGTCCATAGCAGTAGCTAGATGGTCGTCTTCTCCTAATTGTGCTTCATTGTTGGATCTTGTGAGCTGCCTAACATGATCAAGATCATCTATCTGTAATACTATATGTTGTGTTTGTCGGGATCCGATGGATAGAGAATACTATGTTATGGTGATTATCAATCTATTGTTTATGTGTTGTTTATGATCTTGCATGCTCTCCGTTATTAGTAGAGGCTCTGGCCAAGTTTTTGCTCTTAACTCCAAGAGGGAGTATTTATGCTCGATAGTGGGTTCATGCCTTCATTGACACCTGGGACAGTGACAGAAAGTTCTAAGGTTGTGATGTGTTGTTGCCACTAGGGATAAAACATTGATTCTATGTCTAAGGATGTAGTTATCGATTACATTACGCACCATACTTAATGCAATTGTCTGTTGCTTTGCAACTTAATACTGAATGGGGTTCGGATGATAACCTGAAGGTGGACTTTTTAGGCATAGATGCAGTTGGATGGCGGTCTATGTACTTTGTCGTAATGCCCGGATTAAATCTCACTATATTTATCATATCATGTACATGCATTGTTATGCCCTTCTCTATTTGTCAATTGCCCGACTGTAATTTGTTCACCCAACATGCTTTTATCTTATGGGAGAGACACCTCTAGTGAACTGTGGACCCCGGTCCTATTCTTTACATCGCATACAATCTACTGCAATTGTTCTTTACTGTTTTTTTGCAAACAATCATCTTCCACACAATACGGTTAATCCTTTGTTACAGCAAGCCGGTGAGATTGACAACCTCACCTTCGTTGGGGCAAAGTACTTGGGTTGTGTTGTGCAGGTTCCACGTTGGCGCCGGAATCCCTGTTGTTGCGCCGCATCACATTTCGCCACCATCAACCTTCAACGTGCTTCTTGGCTCCTACTGGTCCGATTAAACCTTGGTTTCTTTCTGAGGGAAACTTGCCCGTGCGCATCATACCTTCCTCTTGGGGTTCCCAACGGACGTGTACATCTACGCGCATCAAGCACTTTTTCTGGCGCCGTTGCCGGGGAACTGAAGAAAAGTTACACCACAGAGAATTGCCTCCCACGGCAACAGCACTTTTTCTGGCCGTTGCGGGGAGATCAAGACACGCTGCAAGGGGAGTCTCCACTTCTCAATCTCTTTACTTTGTTTTTGTTTTGCTTTATTTTATTTACTACTTTGTTTGCTGCACCTAAACAAAACACAAAAAAATTAGTTGCTAGTTTTACTTTATTTACTGTCTTGCTCTCTATATCAAAAACACAAAAAAATTAGTTACTTGTCTTTACTTTATTTGCCTAGTTTACTTTATTGCTACTAAAATGAGTAATCCTGAAGTTGAAGTTCGTTTTTTAAGCAACAAGGTGGAGAAAGTTTTAAAGATGCTTGGTATAGAATTAGTAATGCTCATCATAGGTGCATTAAGAAACACTCCACCACTATCCTTCTTAGGAACTTTTATGTTGGTTTATCTAGTTGGAATAGGTATGTTCTTGATACTCTTTCGGGAGGTAATTTCCTAGGTACTCCCGCTTTAGAAGCTAGTTGCATCATTGAGAGTCTAGTTGGAATACCACCTGTTAATGAAGTTAAAATTGAAATCTCTCTTGAGGATGTTATGAAAAAATTGGAAACCATAGAGAAAAAATTTCCAAGTATTGAAACTAAATTGGAAATTAAAACTGATGAACTTGATAAATCCCTAGGAGGAATTGATGAAAGAATTAGTGTCCTAGGAACTTGTGTTGTCCATGATAATCAAACCAATAGGATTGATGAACTTGAAAAAGCTATGGGAACCTTGGGTTCAACCTTTTCTTCTCTCAAGTATAATGAGAAAGCTTATGTGGGTAAAGAGCAAAAATTCATGTATGCCTCTAAAGTGCCTAAACAAAAGAATTATTATAGGCCTAAAATTGCTAAAACCCCTAGCACCACCATAGAAAATTTAGATAATGGAGCACCTAAAGTACCCTCTGCAACAAGTTGTGTTTGCATGAAAAATAATGATGTTGATGCTTCTACTCTTGATGTTACTTGATTTGCACTTTCTGCGCCTAGCTGAAAGGCGTTAAAGAAAAGCGCTTATGGGAGACAACCCATGTTTTTACTACAGTACTTTATTTTATATTTGAGTCTTGGAAGTTGTTTACTACTGTAGCAACCTCTCCTTATCATGTTTTTGTGCCAAGTAAAGTTTCTATGTCAAAGTTGATGTTATATTTGGGATCGCTGCGCAGAAACAGCATTGCTGTCTGTCACGAATCTGGGCACAGTTCTCTGTAGAAAATTCGAAAAAATCTGCCAATTTACGAGCGTGATCCTCAGATATGTACGCAACTTTCATTAGTTTTGAGTTTTTCCATTTGAGCAAGTCTGGTGCCACTTTAAAATTCGTCTTTACGGACTGTTCTGTTTTTGACAGATTCTGCCTTTTATTTCGCATTGCCTCTTTTGCTATGTTGGATGAATTTCTTTGATCCATTAATGTCCAGTAGCTTTATGCAATGTCCAGAAGTGTAAATAATGTTTGTGTCACCTCTGAATGTGTGAATTATTAATTGTGCACTAACCCTCTAATGAGTTTGCTTGAAGTTTGGTGTGAAGGAAGTTTTCAAGGGTCAAGAGAGGAGTATGATATACTATGATCAAGAGGAGTGAAAGCTCTAAGCTTGGGGATGCCCCGTGGTTCACCCTGCATATTTTAAGAAGACTCAAGCGTTTAAGCTTGGGATGCCCAAGGCATCCCCTTCTTCATCGACAATATCATCAGGTTCCTCCCCTGAAACTATATTTTTATTCATCACATCTTGTGTTCTTTACTTGGTGCGTCGGTTTGTTTTTGTTTTTGTTTTTGTTTGAATAAAATGGATCCTAGCATTCACTTTGTGGAGAGAGACACGCTCCGCTGTTGCATATGGACAAATATGTCCTTAGGCTTTACTCATAATGTTCAAGGCGAAGTTTCTTCTTCGTTAAATTGTTATATGGTTGGAATTGGAAAATGCTACATGTAGTAATTCTAAAATGTCTTGGATAATGTGATACTTGGCAATTGTTGTGCTCATGTTTAAGCTCTTGCATCATATACTTTGCACCCATTAATGAAGAAATACATAGAGCTTGCTAAAATTTGATTTGCATATTTGGTCTCTCTAAGGTCTAGATAATATCTAGTATTGAGTTTTGAACAACAAGGAAGACGGTGTAGAGTCTTATAATGTTTAAAATATGTCTTTTATGTGAGTTTTGCTGCACCGGTTCATCCTTGAGTTTGCTTCAAATAACCTTGCTAGCCTAAACCTTGTATCGAGAGGGAATACTTCTCATGCATCCAAAATCCTTGAGCCAACTACTATGCCATTTGTGTCCACCATACCTACCTACTACATGGTATTTCTCCGCCATTCCAAAGTAAATTGCTTGAGTGCTACCTTTAAAATTCCATCATTCGCCTTTGCAATATATAGCTCATGGGACAAAATAGCCTTAAAAACTATCGTAGTATTGAATATGTACTTATGCACTTTATCTTTTATTAAGTTGCTTGTTGTGCGATAACCATGCTTCTGGGGAACGCCATCAACTATTCTTTGTTGAATATCATGTGAGTTGCTATGCATGTCCGTCTTGTCTGAAGGATCTATCACCTTAATGATTGGAGCATGCAAATTGTTAGAGAAGAACATTGGGCCGCTAACTAAAGCCATGAATCATGGTTGAAGTTTCAGTTTTGGACATATATCCTCAATCTCATATGAGAATAATAATTGTTGCTACATGCTTATGCATTAAAGAGGAGTCTATTATCTGTTGTCCATGTTGTCCCGGTATGGATGTCTAAGTTGAGAATAATCAAAAGCGAGAAATCCAAAATGCGAGCTTTCTCCTTAGACCTTTGTACAGGCGGCATGGAGGTACCCCTTTGTGACACTTGGTTGAAACATGGCATTGCAAAGATCCGGTAGTCCAAGCTAAGTAGGACAAGGTGCGGGCACTATTAGTATACTATGCATGAGGCTTGCAACTTGTAAGATATAATTTACATAACTCATATGCTTTATTACTACCGTTGACAAAATTGTTTCATGTTTTCAAAATAAAAGCTCTAGCACAAATACAGCAATCGATGCTTTCCTCTTTGAAGGACCTTTCTTTTACTTTTATTGTTGAGTCAGTTTACCTATCTCCCTCCACCTTAAGAAGCAAACACTTGTGTGAACTATGCATTGATTCCTACATACTTGCATATTGCACTTGTTATATTACTTTATGTTGACACTATCCATGAGATATACATGTTATAAGTTGAAAGCAACCGCTGAAACTTAATCTTCCTTTGTGTTGCTTCAATACCTTTACTTTGATTTATTGCTTTATGAGTTAACTCTTATGCAAGACTTATTTATGCTTGTCTTGAAGTACTATTCATGAAAAGTCTTTGCTTTATGATTCACTTGTTTACTCATGTCATTACCATTGTTTTGATCGCTGCATTCATTACATATGTTTACAAATAGTATGATCAAGATTATGATGGCATGTCACTTCAGAAATTATCTTTGTTATCGTTTTACCTGCTCGGGACGAGCAGAACTAAGCTTGGGGATGCTGATACGTCTCCAACGTATCGATAATTTCTTATGCTCCATGCTACTTTATTGATGATACCTACATGTTTTATGCACATTATATGTCGTATTTACGCATTTTCTGGAACTAACCTATTAACAAGATGCCGAAGAGCCATTGTTGTTTTCTGCTGTTTGTGGTTTCAGAAATCCTAGTAACGAAATATTCTCGGAATTGACGAAATCACCGCCCAGGGTCCTATTTTTGCACGGAGCTTCCAAGACCGAAGGAGAGTCGGGGGCCACGAGGTGGCCAGACAGGCGGCGCGGCTCCTCCCCGGCCGCGGCCTGTCCCCGGGCCCTCGTGCCGCCTCTGACCTGCCCTTTCGCCTACAAATAGCCTCCGTCGCGAAACCCCCGCACCGAGAGCCACGATACGGAAAACCTTCCAGAGACGCCGCCGCGAATCCCATCTCGGGGATTCAGAGATCGCCTCCGGCACCCCGCCGGAGAGGGATTCATCTCCGGAGGACTCTTCATCGCCATGATCGCTCCGGAGTGATGAGTGAGTAGTTCACCCCTGGACTATGGGTCCAGCAGTAGCTAGATGGTCGTCTTCTTCTAATTGTGCTTCATTGTTGGATCTTGTGAGCTGCCTAACATGATCAAGATCATCTATCTGTAATACTATATGTTGTGTTTGTCGGGATCCGATGGATAGAGAATACTATGTTATGGTGATTATCAATCTATTGTTAATGTGTTGTTTATGATCTTGCATGCTCTCCGTTATTAGTAGAGGCTCTGGCCAAGTTTTTGCTCTTAACTCCAAGAGGGAGTATTTATGCTCGATAGTGGGTTCATGCCTTCATTGACACCTGGGACAGTGACAGAAAGTTCTAAGGTTGTGATGTGTTGCCACTAGGGATAAAACATTGATTCTATGTCTAAGGATGTAGTTATCGATTACATTACGCACCATACTTAATGCAATTGTCTGTTGCTTTGCAACTTAATACTGAATGGGGTTCGGATGATAACCTGAAGGTGGACTTTTTAGGCATAGATGCATTTGGATGGCGGTCTATGTACTTTGTCGTAATGCCCGTATTAAATCTCACTATATTTATCATATCATGTACATGCATTATTATGCCCTTCTCTATTTGTGAATTGCCCGACTGTAATTTGTTCACCCAACATGCTTTTATCTTATGGGAGAGACACCTCTAGTGAACTGTGGACCCCGGTCCTATTCTTTACATCGCATACAATCTACTGCAATACTTGTTTGTTTTCTGCAAACAATCATCTTCCACACAATACGGTTAATCCTTTGTTACAGCAAGCCGGTGAGATTGACAACCTCACTGTTTCGTTGGGGCAAAGTACTTGGGTTGTGTTGTGCAGGTTCCACGTTGGCGCCGGAATCCCTGTTGTTGCGCCGCATCACATTTCGCCACCATCAACCTTCAACGTGCTTCTTGGCTCCTACTGGTCCGATTAAACCTTGGTTTCTTTCTGAGGGAAACTTGCCGCTGTGCGCATCATACCTTCCTCTTGGGGTTCCCAACGGACGTGTACATCTACGCGCATCACCCAATACAATACCTTCATTAACCATAAAGTGGCATTTCTCCCAATTAAGAACAAGGTTAGTTTCTTCACATCTCTGCAAAACTTTATCGAGGTTTCGCAAGCAATTATCAAAATAATTCCCATAGACAGAAAAATCATCCATGAACACCTCTACAATACTCTCGCAAAAGCCATGAAAAATAGCAGACATGCATCTTTGAAAAGTAGCAGGAGCATTACATAAACCAAAAGGCATACGCCTATAAGCATAAGTTCCATAAGGACAAGTGAAAGTGGTTTTCTCTTGATCTTTAGTTTTAACAGCAATTTGTGAAAACCCAGAATAACCATCAAGAAAGCAAAAGTGAGTATTTTTAGACAACCTTTCTAACATTTGATCAATAAATGGTAAAGGGTAATGATCTTTCTTAGTAACTTTATTAACTTTTCGAAAATCAATGCACATTCTATATCCTACAACTACTCTTTGAGGGATGAGCTCATCATTATCATTAGGCACAACAGTCATTCCTCCTTTCTTAGGAACACAATGCACAGGACTAACCCATCTACTATCAGCAATAGGATATATAATACCTGCTTCAAGAAGTTTTAATACCTCATTCCTTACCACCTCCTTCATCTTCGGAATTAGACGACGTTGATGTTCAACAACAGGCTTTGCATCATCTTCCATATTGATAGCATGTTGGCAAATAGAAGGAGAAATCCCCTTCAAATCATCAAGAGTGTAGCCAATAGCTCCTCGGTGTTTCTTCAATATTTCCAATAACCTTTCTTCCTCAATCTCTGAAAGCTTAGAACTAATAATAACAGGATATATTTTCTTATCATCAATATGAGCATATTTAAGATTATCAGGTAAAGGCTTTAAATCAAAAACAGGATCTTCCTTTGGTGGCGGTGTTGTACCCAAATCTTCCACCGGTAAATCATGCTTGAGAATAGGTTGGCGAAGAAAAATTTCCTCAAGCTCATCTCTTTCTTTCCTAAAAACTTCACTCTCGCTATTCTCCAAATGTTGCTGCAAAGGATTATTAGGAACAAGAACAATAGATGCACACTGCTCCATTTTAAAATCATCACTAGGCAAATCAGCTTTATAAGGAGTTTTGGTAAATTTAGAGAAGTTAAACTCATAAGATTCACCAGCAAATTTAGTCAAAAATTTCTCTTTCTTACAATCTATAATAGCTCCACAAGTATTTAGAAAAGGTCTACCAAAAATGATAGGACAATAATCACTAGCAGCAGAACCAAGTACCAAAAAGTCAGCAGGATATTTAATCTTACCACATAGAACTTCCACATCTCGAACAATACCAATTGGAGAAATAGTTTCTCTATTAGCCAGCTGAATAACCACATCAATATCTTCAAGTTCACAAGAACCAATTTCATGCATGATCACCATATAAAGCTCATAAGGAATAGCACTAACACTTGCACCAATATCACATAAACCATAATAGCAATGATCACCAATTCTAACAGATAGCATAGGAACACTAACTTGTTTGGGTTTATTAGGATGTGAAACAATATTAGAAGCATCTTCATAGAAAATAATATGACCATCCTCCACATTTTCAGTCACAAGATCTTTAACTATTGCAACAGCAGGTTCAACCTTAATTTGTTCTTCAGGTTCTATAGGTTTCTTTTCACTTTTATTAACCACACTAGATATAACAGAGTACTCTTTCATTTTAGCAGGAAAAGGAGTTTTTTCAATATAAGCTTCAGGAATAACATGATCAACAGTTTCAATCACTACACATTTGTTTACAGATGAATCAATTTTATCTTTATACGGTTCATGATACTTATCAAAATTCTTCTTAGGCAATTCATAATGAGAGGCAAAAGCTTTGTAAAGATTTGCAACAACTTGGGAATCAAGACCATAAATAGCACTCATATTACGAAATTTATCAGTATCCATAAAAGCTTCAATGCATTTATAATCAAAGATTATACCTGACTTTCTATCTTTGTCGTTCTCCCATCCTTCAGTATTCTCCTGGATCCGATCAAGAAGGTCCCTTTTAAACTCTTCTTTGTTGCGTGTAAATGATCCAGAACAAGAAGTATCCAGCAAGGTCTTGTCTTGAAAAGAAAGTCTTGCATAGAAATTATCAATAATAACATTACCAGGAAGCTCATGAATGGGGCATTTGAGCATTAAAGACTTCAATCTCCCCAAGCTTGGGCAATACTCTCTCCATCATGAGGCCAGAAATTATATATGCGGTTCCGATCCTTGTGAATTTCACTTGGAGGATAAAATTTGGAATAAAATAAAGGCACAATGTCCTCCCAATCAAGAGAATCCCTATTCTTCAGCAATTTATACCAGTGCGCTGCTTTACCAGACAGCGATATAGAGAATAGTTTCTTTCTAACTTCATTGATAGTAATACCTGCACATTTGAATAACCCGCATAATTCATGTAAAAACAGTAAATGATCACTAGGATGAACAGTTCCATCCCCTTCATAGCGGTTATCCATAACACGTTCAATAATTTTCATAGGTATTTTATATGGTATCACTTCCTCACCTGGCGCTTCATCCACTACCGTTGTAGTAGTAGATTTCCCAAATAGAAATTGAAGAGAAGATCTCTCCATAATGACTTATAGCAGCAGGCAGAAATAAAATCAGCACAAACAGTAAAGGTTTTCCTTACCAATTCCACTTACCAATAGCGCTTCACTCCCCGGCAACGGCGCCAGAAAATAGTCTTGATGACCCACAAGTATAGGGGTGTATCGTAGTATCTTCGATAAGTAAGAATGTCGATCCCAACGAGGAGCAGAAGGTGTTGACAAGCAGTTTCGATGAAGGATTCACTGTAAATGCTCACATACAAGTATTCAAGGGGTTTTGATGTAACAGATGAATAAAGTACGAGTAAGTAAAGTGTGAGAGAAATAATTGCAGCGAGTGGCCCAATCCTTTTTAGCACAAAGGACAAGCGGTTTGTTTACTTATAATGACCAAACGTTCTTGAGGACACACGGGAATTTAGTCTAGTGCTTTCGCTTCATACAGCTAATTAATCTTCATTGTTTTGATAAGTGTTGTGTGGGTGAACCTATGCTAATGCACCGCCCTTCCTAGGACTAATACATACTTGTGATTATACCCTTGCAAGCATCCGCAACTACAAGAAAGTAATTAAGATAAATCTAACCACAGCCTTAAACTCGAGATCCTGCGATCCCTCTTGCATCGATATACCAACGGGGGCTCAGGTTTCTGTCACTCCGGCAACCCCGCAATTAGCAACCGAATACAAGATGCACTCCCCTAGGCCCATAAATGGTGAAGTATCGTGTAGTCGACGTTCACACGACACCACTAGAAGAATGACACCACAACTTAAATATCATAACATTGAATATTACTCAACCATAGTTCACTACTAACATTTAGACTTCACCCATGTCCTCAAGAACTAAACGAACTACTCACGAGACATCATATGGAATACAATCAGAGGTGATATGATGATGAATAACAATCTGAACATAAACCTTGGTTCAATGGTTTCACTCAATAGCATTAATAACAAGTAGAAATCAACACCGGGAGAGTTTCCCCTATCAAACAATCAAGATCCAACCCAAATCGTTACAGCGGTGACGAGGTGCAGCGGTGGTGATGGCGGTGTAGATGGTGGAGATGATGATGATGATGATGATGATGATAGAGATGATGTCCAGCTCGATGACGATGGCGATGGCGTCGATTTCCTCCTCCGGGAGGGAATTTCCCGGCGGATTCCTGCCCGCCTGAGAGCTCTTTTCTCTCTCGGTGTTCTCCGCCCCGCAGGCGGATGTAACTCTTCGTGAGGTACCTCTCTGGCTTAGGTATTCGGGACGAAGGCATACGCGAAGAAAAGGAGACGAGAGGGGCTGTGGGCCCCCTCCTCATAGGCGGCGCGGCCAGGCCTTGGGCCGCGCTGCCTATGGGGTGGGCCCACCACGGGTCCCCTCTTCTCCCCCTTCCGGCTCCCTCCGTCATCTGAAAAATAGGATTTTTGCATAATTCCTTCCACTTGATCTTCCGAAATATTGCGTTCCGACGGTGCTTTTTCCAATCCTGGCCCGGTGCTTGATCCTCCAATAATCATGAAATATGCAAAATAGATGAAATAACATAAGTATTGTGTCCAAACATGAAATATATCAATGAATAACAGCAAATTATGGTATAAAATAGTGATGCAAAATGGACGTATCAGTACTCCTGGCATGTCAGCTGGACACCATGCGAAGATTTTCCAGTGCTCACGGAGGAACTCGACGAGCGTGCTTTCCTATGCGAGGTCCATGTTTGTTGCGATGGACGTCGTTTTCTTCGGGTCCGTTGGGTGGATCTGCACCTCTTTTGAATCCTTGGCAGTATTGAAGGTTGGTTCTCTGAGTGGTCTCCCTGTATCTGGCAGCACATCATAATCAGTGAGCCTTGGCGCCATGTACTCGCTTGCATCCCGAAAGTTTCTGACACGATGAAAATCTTTGTCGCACTTATCAGACAGCGCGAAACTTCCCTTAATTGTGATAGGTCCCTTGGGTCCAGGCAACCTCCACAATAGGTACGTATAATGAGGTACCGCCATAAACCTGGCATATGCTGGTCGTCCCAACATAGCGTGGTTGCGACGGGAAATCCACCACTTCAAACTCCAAATTCTCTATCCTATAGTTTTCCCGGTCCCAAACTGAACGTCGAGATTGATTTTGCCCAACGGATAACTTGGCTTCTCTGGCGTGATCCCGTGGAAACGTGTATCAGTTGGTTTGAGGTTTGCAGGGATATGCTCATCTTCCTCAATGTATCTGCATACATAAGGTTTAAGCTACTGCCGCCATCTATAAAACTCTCGACACATCAAAACCAGCAATTACTGCGGGTAAGATAAGTGCATTGCCCTGGTCGAGGAACTTGCTGCGGTGATCCGCAATTGTAAAGCCAATGTCCTGTCCCGACCAATTTAGGTACTCGACTGTTGGTGGAGGCATCTTCTCTGCCATGAACACTTGCCGCGAGATTACTTTCTGCGCCCTGTTAGATGGCCTAGCTTTCTGAATCATCGAGACCGCACCATTGGAGTTGGGATCAACATATGGAGGTGGATGTGGTGCTGCCGCTATTCTGAGCTGGTGCCGATTTTCGTCCGTAATTGCGGGAGGAGGTGGAGGTGGATCTCACTCCTTGGCCCCTGGGGGTTTCTGTTCATTGCTTGGGCATTTGCAATTCCTGCGGCTCGCAACATTGCTTGAAAATTGCGGCAGTCTTTTTGGAGATGCCCTGACTGCCTCTTTCCGTTGCTGTCGAGATAAAAGTGCATCTGACACGGTCCGTTCATCATCTCCTCGGGAGACACATAAGGTCTTTGAAACCTTGGTCCACTATTTTGCCTGTTACCACGGAAATCACCTCTATTGTCGCCTTGTTGCTCATTACTCCTTTGGTAGTCATCTCGACTATTCCCTCCAGAGTTTCCTCGGAAGCCAGCCGATATGTGGCCAGGAGCATCATTATTGTAGAACTGGCGACAAAATCGCCTTCTATTTTGAAAATTTCGACCGCGATCCTCTTAGGATTAGTTCTTCCTAAGTCTTCGACGAAATCTCCCCGTCGAATTCCTGCCACGAACGCGTCTATTGCTCTCTCAGATATATCTTCTGCCGAGTTTTTAATAATGTTCCACCTTTGTATATATTTTCTCATTGATTCATCGTGTTTCTGTCTACACGCCCTCAGCTCTTCCAATGACGCAGGTTTCTTGCAGGTGGATCGAAAATTCCTCACGAAGATATCCTCAAAACTATCCCAGCTGTCGATGGAACCTGGGGTAGTTTCTTTATCCAAGATCTCGCGGCACCACTCAAGTGAACTTGGATACTTTGCATGGTTGTTGCTCTGGTTCCTCCTATCAGCTTCACCATCTCGAGATAATCAACGAGCCAATCCTCGGGATCCTGCAGGCCGTCGAATTTCTTGAAATTTTCGGGTAACTTAAACCCTTTCGGGACTCGAGTTTTTCGAACTCGTCTCGTAAAGCACGGGAGCCCACACATATCTTCGTCGGCAACTTCTGGTGAATGCTGATGTTCTCTTCTTTCTTGTCGCGCTCTATCCACTCTTGCTTGAGCCGCTGTATCTCTTGCTCCACTTGCTCTCGGTGGATCTTGCACTGCTGCAGTGGGTCGTGGACTATTTTGCCTTGGAGTTCCTTCGGGAGGTGTAGCTGCAAACGCTGTTCCCATGACTCCAACTCCAGCCATTGCCATATTAAACAATGCTTCTCTCGGGTCCCCAGGGGGTGGTCTCGGACGCGAGGATATGCTTGCGTTGCCATGTATCCAGCTTCGGTGTTTTTGGGATAATATTTCCTTGTATCAATCGTCATGAAGGACATGTCGAGATTTTGAATGATATTTCCTCTTCTTCGTATATTTTGCAACAGATCTGGCCCTCCTCCAAGCTTCTCTGTGACTGTCGCCGAAGTTCCTGATTGTCGATCGAGCTCGCTCGACGCCGCTTGACGCGGAGGCTGCCTCTTTTCTTCTATTCAGGGATGATGTCTCTTTTTCCAGCTCCCTACTCACACGAGCAAGTCTATATTGATAGGCTTGTAATTCTTGTGCAGTAGCAGTGGTAGTTATTGGTTCTGAACCATCCATGGCTTTTGCGGCCCTATCCCACGCTGCTTGCGGGATTTGAACTCTGTCGCGAGGTGAAGACCCAACATATTTAGTGCCTAGGCCTCTTCTGAGATCAGTGGGATCGACGTATGGATTTTCCAAATCATCGAAAGCCTTTGACGTCTCTGGTTCTGCTCGACTTGCCTCTTCAATTGCACAGATTTGATGATATTTTGAGTATTGATTTTTGTCGGGATTGGTGACACCATCATAGAGATTGGTGAAGACCTTTCCAATGGCAGCAGATTTGTCGATGAAGTTGAAGTTGTCGACGCTGTCGGAATCGCTGCTTATAAAGGAGTCCGCACGACTCGAAAGGTGTGTCGCTGAAGATCTTGGCGAGCTTTCCGCTTGCCTTGGTGTCGATGAAGCGTGGCGACGAAAACTCCTCATCACTCGATGAAAAGCCAGAATCGATCGCTGAAAATTCCGACGAGATCGGAACTTCGAGACGATAGGATCCTTCTTTGTTGACGCCAAATCGGAATTCTCCGAACGTCATGACGATGGGCTCCTCCAGATAGGCACATGCATCCACACGGGAGGGCGTGAGGAATAAAATCGACTAGATCAGCTTTTTTCCCCTGTTTACCTCGATCCCGCATTGCTAGCCACCAACGAAGTCGACGATTCTGGACGTGCCATCGAGATCAGTTCCTTGCAACCTCTAATTCCCACAGACGCCAATTGACAAAGGATTAATTTGTCAATGCCTACGATTGTAGACTAGGGTTTTGGGGAAGTAGAGGGCAAGTAGATCTCGAAGGTTTCATCCGAAAAGTACTCGCCGATTGTAAAAACTAGGGTTTTGTTGACAATAGATTCGATTCTTTTTGTCCCTCGACTCCCCTTATATAGAGAGGGTGGAGCCGAGGGTTTCGTAATACACAAGTTACGAGTTCGGGAAGGTTTCATATCCAACCCGTAAGATTACAAGTCTCTATGTTTCCTAATACAATCTATCTTTCCTTAACACTAAATGGGCTTCCGAATCTTCTTATTCTTCGAGTCCTGGGCCTTCAATAAACCCTGGGTACCATCTTTGGCAGGCCCATTGGGGATGCCTATGTCACTAACCTATTAACAAGATGCCGAAGCGCCACTTGCTGTTTTCTGCTATTTTTGGTTTCAGAAATCCTAGTAAGGAAATATTCTCGGAATTGGACGAAATCAACGCCTTGGTCCTATTTTTCCACGAAGCTTCCAAGACCGAAGAGATAATGAAGTGGGCCACGAGGTGGCCAGACCAGGCGGCGCTGGCCGTCTCCCGGGTCGGCCCATGGTCCGCCCCGTGACCCCCTGACCTACCCTTCCGCCTACATATAGCCTTCATCGCGAATACCCCTGTACCGAGAGCCACGATACGGAAACCTTCTAGAGACGCCGCCGCCGCCAATCCCATCTCGGGGGATTCAGAGATCTCCTCCGGCACCCTGCCGGAGAGGGGAATCATCACCGGAGGGGCTCTACATCATCATGCCCGCCTCCGGATTGATGCGTGAGTAGTTCATCCTTGGACTATGGGTCCATAGCAGTAGCTAGATGGTTGTCTTCTCCGTTTGTGCTATCATTGTTTAGATCTTGTGAGCTGCCTAACATGATCAAGATCATCTATTTGTAATGCTACATGTTGTGTTTGGTGGGATCCGATGAATCTAGAATACTATGTTAAGTTGATTATCAATCTATCATATATGTGTTGTTTATGTTCTTGCATGCTCTCCGTTGCTAGTAGAGGCTCTGGCCAAGTTGATACTTGTAACTCCAAGAGGGAGTATTTATGCTCGATAGTGGGTTCATGCCTCCATTGAATCTGGGATCATGACAGAAAGGTTCTAAGGTTGTGGATGTGTTGTTGCTACTAGGGATAAAACATTGATGCTTTTTCTAAGGATATTTGTGTTGATTACATTACGCACCATACTTAATGCAATTATCTGTTGTTTACAACTTAATACTGGAGGGGGTGCGGATGCTAACCTAAAGGTGGATTATTTAGGCATAGATGCATGCTGGATAGCGGTCTATGTACTTTGTCGTAATGCCCTAATTAAATCACATAGTAATCATTGTTGATATGTATTGAATCTTGATTTGTCAATTGCCCACCTGTAATTTGTTCACCCAAGCATGTTAGTTATCTTATTGGAGAGACACCACTAGTGAACTGTGGACCCCGGTCCATTCTTTTACATATGAATACATTCTACTGCAATTATTTTTCTTACTGTTCTTTGCAAACAAACACCATCTTCCACTCGATACGTTTAATCCTTTGTTCAGCAAGCCGGTGAGATTGACAACCTCACCGTTACGTTGGGGCAAAGTACTTTGATTGTGTTGTGCAGTTTCCACGTTGGCGCGGTTTCACTGGTGTTGCGCCGCACTACACTCCTCCACCAACAACCTTCACGTGCTTCTTGGATCCTACTGGTTCGATAACCCTTGTTTCTTTCTGAGGAAATTGCCGCCGTGCGCATCATACCTTCCTCTTGGGGTTCCCAATGGACGTGTACATCTACGCGCATCAAGCACTTTTTCCGGCCTGTTTGGAGATCAAGACACACTGCAAGGTGAGTCTCCACATCCAATCTCTACTTTGTTTTTGTCTTGCTTTACTTTATTTTATTTACTGTCTTGTTTGCTTCATATTAAAAACACAAAAAAATTAGTTACTTTACTTTCTGTTTTATTTACTAGCTCTATATCAAAACACAAAAAAATTTAGTTACTTGCATTTAGTTTACTTTTGTTATCATGTCTAGCTCTGTACCTGTTACTTCTTCACCTGAGGAATTAGTCTTTACTTTTAAACAAGGAGATGAGGAGAGTTTTAAAGATGTTGGTCTAGAATTTTTGATGCTTATCGTAAAGCTGAACCTCAAATGACTCTAAGTTTGCTCCTTAGTAATTTTTATTTTGGTCTTATGATTCGCTATAGATATGCCTTAGATGCTATAGTGGGAGGAGATTTCCTTCATTGCAACGGTGATCAAGCTTTTAATGCCATAAAAAATTGGTTGCATCACATAGTTCAGCTAATAACTTTGATTCAGCTCTTATTAGCATTTATAATAGATTAAACACCCTTGAGATAAGTGCATCTTGCTTGAAAGAAAATTATAGTTATGTTCGTAACCGTCTTGATGAAGTTTTAGTGAACTCTGAACCCTCAATGTGGAACCCTACTATTAAAGTTATTATTGGTGGTGAAACTTTTCATGCCCGTTGTGATATTATGTCTGAATTTTGTCTTATGCCTAAGAAAATTTATGATATGCTTGACTTGCCAACATTGAAGAATTGTTATTTGGATGTTAATCTTGCTGATAATGTTAAAAAGAAACCTTTGGGGAGGATTGATAATGTTCGCATTACGGTTAACAATAACCTTGTCCCCGTTGATTTTGTTGTCTTGGATATCGAATGCAATGCATCTTGTCCTATTGTGTTGGGAAGACCTTTTCTTCGAACTGTGGTGCTATTATTGATATGAAGGAAGGTAATATTAAATATCAATTTCCTCTCAAGAAAGGTATGGAACACTTCCCCAGAAAGAGGATGAAGTTGTCTTTTGATTCTATTATTAGAACAGGTTATGATGTTGATGCTTCTTCTCTTGATGTTACTTGATTTGCACTTTCGCGCCTAGCTGAAAGGCGTTAAAGAAAAGCACTTCTTGGGAGATAACCCAAGTTTTATTTTATTTACTGTATTGTTGAGTCTTGGAAGTTGTTACTACTGTAGCAACCTCTCCTTATCATGTTTTTTGCCAAGTAAAGTTTCTATGTTAAAGTTGATGCTAGATTTGGATCGCTGCGGAAACAGCATTGCTGTCTCGTCACGAATTCGACAGACTCCCAGAAAATCAAAAATCTGCAAATTTACGGGCGTGATCCTCATATATGTACGCAACTTTCACTAGTTTTGAGTTTTTCCATTTGAGCAAGTTAAGTGCCCCTGCCAGATTCATCTTTACGGACTGTTCTGTTTTTGACAGATTCTGCCTTTATTTCGCATTGTCAGCTTTTGCTATGTTGAATGAGTTTCTTTGTTCCATTAACTTTCAGAAGCTTTGTGCAATGTCCAGAAGTGTTAAGAATGATTGTGTCACCTCTGAATGTGTGAATTTTTGATTATGCACTACCCCTAATGAGTTTGCTTGAAGTTTGGTGTGGAGGAAGTTTTCAAGGGTCAAGAGAAGAGGATGATATACTATGATCAAGAAGAGTGAAAGGTCTAAGCTTGGGGATGCCCCGGTGGTTCATCCCTGCATATTTTAAGAAGACTCAATCATCTAAGCTTGGCGATGCCCAAGGCATCCCCTTCTTCATCGACAACATTATCAGTCACTTCTAGTGAAACTATATTTTTATTCCATCACATCTTATGTTCTTTACTTGGAGCGTCGGTTTGCTTTTATTTTCGTTTTGGTTTGAATAAAGTTGGATCCCATCATTCTTATATTGGAGATATTACGCTCCGCTTTTTCATATGGAACACTTGTGTTCTTAATTGTGCTTTAATGTTCATAGCGAAGGCTGAAATTGCTTCGTTAAATTGCTATTTGGTTGGAATCAAAAAATGCTGCATTGGTTTGGAATAACTTGGCAATTGTTTGAGCTCTCATAGATCATGTTTAAGCTCTTGCATCATGTAGTTTAATCTATTAATTAAGAACTACCGTAGAGCTTGTTTAATTTGGTTTGCATGATTGGTCTCTCTAAGTCTAGATATTTTCGAGTAAAATGTTTGAACAAACAAGGAAGACAAAGCAGAGCCTTATAATGCTTTGCAATATGTTCTTGTGTAAGTTTTTTGTACCTGTTCATACTTGTGTTTGCTTTCAAACAACCTTGCTAGCCCAAACCTTGTACTGAGAGGAAATGTTTCTCGTGCATCCAAACACCTTGAGCCAAAACCCATGCCATTTGTGTCCACCATATCTACCTACTATGTGGTATTTTTCTGCCATTCCAAAGTAAATTACTTGAGTGCTACCTTTAAAATTTCATTCCTTTATCTTTGCAATATATAGCTCATGGGACAAATAGCTTAAAAACTACTGTGGTGATGAATATGTAGTTATGTGTCTTAATTCTTATAAGTTGCTTGTTGAGCGGTAACCATGTTTCTGGGGACGCCATCAACTTTTACCTTTGTTGGATATCATGTGAGATGCTATGCATGTTCGTCTGAAGTAAGTGCGATTTCATGATCAAATGGTTTGAGTATGCATATGTTAGAGAAGAACATTGGGCAGCCAACTAAAGCCATGTATCATGGTAGTTTCAGTTTGGACATACAACCTCAATCTCTTATGAGAATATTATTTGTTGTTGAATGCTTAAGCATTAAAAGAGGAGTCCATTATCTCTGTCTATGTTGTCCCGGTATGGATGTCTAAGTTGAGAATAATCAAAAGCGAGAAATCCAATGCGTGCTTTCTCCTTAGACCTTTGTACAGGCGGCATAGAGGTACCCTTTGTGACACTTGGTTGAAACATATGTCATGTGATGATAATCCGTGTTATCCAAGCTGATTAGGACAAGGTGCGAGCACTATTAGTACTCTATGCATGAGACTTGCAACTTGTAGGAAGTATTATGCATAGCACATATGAATTATTACTACCGTTGACAAAATTGTTTCTATGTTTACAAAACAAAAGCTCTAGCACAAAAAAAGTAATCCATGCTTCCCTCTGCGAAGGGCCTTTCTTTTACTTTATGTTGAGTCAGTTTACCCACTTCTTTCTATCTTAGAAGCAAACACTTGTGTTAACTGTGTGCATTGATTCTTACATGTTTACTTATTGCACTTGTTATATTACTCTATGTTGACAAATATCCATGAGATATACATGTTACAAGTTGAAAGCAACCGCTGAAACTTCATCATCCTTTGTGTTGCTTCAATGCATTCTACTTTTGAATTTATTGCTTATGAGTTAGCTCTTATGCAAGTCTTATTGATACTTGTCTTGAAAGTACTATTCATGAAAAGTTTTGCTATATGATTCATTTGTTTAGTCATTATCTTTGTTAGCAATCTTTTGTTCAGATCACTCCATTCATCTCATATGCTTTACAATAATGTTGATCAAGATTATGTTGGCATGTCACTTCAGAAATTATTTGTGTTATCGTTTACCTACTCGAGACGAGCAGAACTAAGCTTGGGATGCTTGATACGCCTCAACGTATCTATAATTTCTTATGTTCCATGCTACTTTTATGACAATACTTGAATGTTTTATACATACTTTACAGCATTATTATACATTTTCCGGCACTAACCTATTAACAAGATGTCGAAGCGTCACTTGCTGTTTTCTGCTGTTTTTGGTTTCAAATCCTAGTAAGGAAATATTCTCGGAAAATCAACGCCAGGGTCCTATTTTTCCACGAAGCTTCCTGGAAACCGAAGAGGAGGCCACGAGGTGGCTGCATTCACGTGCGCGCCCGGCCCCCGGCCACGGCCCATGGTCCGGGCCCCTCGGACGCCCCCGACCTACCCTTCCGCCTCACATAGCCTTCATCGAATACCCCTGTATTCAGACACGTATATCGGAAAACCTTCCAGCAGACGCCGCCGCCGCCAATCCCATCTCGGGATTCAGAGATCTCTTGCACTCCGCCGGAGAGGGGAATCATCACCGGAGGGGCTCTACATCATCATGCCCGCCTCCGGATTGATGCGTGAGTAGTTCATCCTTGGACTATGGGTCCATAGCAGTAGCTAGATGGTTGTCTTCTCCGCATGTGCTATCATTGTTTAGATCTTGTGAGCTGCCTAACATGATCAAGATCATCTATTTGTAATGCTACATGTTGTGTTTGGTGGGATCCAATGAATCTAGAATACTATGTTAAGTTGATTATCAATCTATCATATATGTGTTGTTTATGTTCTTGCATGCTCTCCGTTGCTAGTAGAGGCTCTGGCCAAGTTGATACTTGTAACTCCAAGAGGGAGTATTTATGCTCGATAGTGGGTTCATGCCTCCATTGAATATGGGACAGTGAGAAAGTTCTAAGGTTGTGGATGTGCTGTTGCTACTAGGGATAAAATATTGATGCTTTGTCTAAGGATATTTGTGTTGATTACATTACGCACCATACTTAATGCAATTATCTGTTGTTTACAACTTAATACCGGAGGGGGTGCGGATGCTAACCCGAAGGTGGATTATTTAGGCATAGATGCATGCTGGATAGCGGTCTATGTACTTTGTCGTAATGCCCTAATTAAATCACATAGTAATCATCGTTGATATGTATTGAATCTTGATTTGTCAATTGCCCACCTGTAATTTGTTCACCCAAAGCATGTTAGTTATCTTATTGGAGAGACACCACTAGTGAACCGTGGACCCCGGTCCATTCTTTTACATCTGAATACATTCTACTGCAATTATTTTTTACTGTTCTTTGCAAACAAACACCATCTTCCACTCGATACGTTTAATCCTTTGTTTTCAGCAAGCCGGTGAGATTGACAACCTCATACGTTGGGGCAAAGTACTTTGATTGTGTTGTGCAGTTCCACGTTGGCGCCGGTTTCACTGGTGTTGCGCCGCACTACACCCCTCCACCAACAACCTTCACGTGCTTCTCGGCTCCTACTGGTTCGATAACCTCGGTTTCTTTCTGAGGGAAAACTTGCCGCTTTGCGCATCATACCTTCCTCTTGGGGTTCCCAACGGACGTGTACATCTACGCGCATCACGGTGCGACCGTTCCGTTCCCGCCGTTAGATCCGGATCACGAATCTCCGCGCGAGGTCTATAAATAGCCCCGCGCGCGGTAACTCTCCCATTCTTTCACCGCACTTTCCCACTTCATCTTCTTCCTCCCGCAGTGCCGCCCGACGGATCTGATCTCCGGCGAACTTCCGCACGGTGACCTTCGCCAGCCACCTCTCCAAAGTCCTCCTCGACCTGAGATCGCCACGTTTATCGTGAAAATCCCCCCGCGCCGATCCGTGGTCACCGGAGGCTCACGCATCAAGTCCGGCGACTCCTCTTCGCCGGAGCGACGGGAACCGCCACGCCATTGAAGGTACGTTCACCGGACTTGCGGAAGAGACTCTGTAGTTTTAGCTTAGTTTCCAGCTACTCAAACAATTTCATCGCATGCATGCAGCCGGAACCATGTCAACTAACTCACCTAGATATACTGATAGTTCTCCCAATAGTCCGGACTCAAGCTCAAAAGAAACGAGTTTTCCGGAACCATTAGCGTTCCTACCACCATATGTTTCCGACCCGCGCTTAGCTCAACCTTTCTCCGCCTCTTCCAGCAACGCACTAGGCCGGATCCCAACCCTCAACGAGATCCAGGAGGAACTCGAAGGCCAAGCTAGAATGGCAGCCAAGGTACAGGAGGTAGAGCAAAAAAAGGATCCAAAGCCCGGAATCGGGAAGGCGGGAAAGGGCAATGGTGGCCCTGTGAAGTTAAGGATTCGGATCTCCGGGAGCTCCAAGAGGAGGGCATGATTTCTCCGAATTGGAGTATCATGAAAGATTCCCCCCCCCCCCAAACCAAACCCGGACGAACGCGTCCTTACAAGGGCATGGGTGGAGCGCGGTCTATCGCTCCCCTGCTCGGAATTCTTTCTCTCCGTCCTTACCACCTACGGCCTTCAACCGCATAACATCTGCCCCAACTCCTACCTCCTCCTTTCCAACTTCGTAACCCTTTGCGAAGGCCAGCTCGGAATCCGCCCAGACATCCGCCTATGGCAGTTCTTTTTCCGAGTGAAGAAGGAAACCAAGGATAAGGCGATGGTGAACTGCGGCAGCATGACTTTCATGCTCCGCCCCGGAAGGATGTACCCACGCACTCCTATCACGAATCCGTCCGGTACTGGAACGCCGGATGGTTCTACGTGAAGAACATTGAAGTTCCGGACGTCCACCAGGGACTCCCCAAGTTTGTCAACGAGCCTCCGGAGGAGCTCGACAGCTGGAGCCTGATCCCTGCGCTCGCGCAGTACCCGGAGCTGAACAGGGCCGCGCGGCGGATCTCCAGGTTAGTCCACGATGGGCTAACCGGAACGGATCTGACACTCAGCTGGTTCTCCCGCCGGATCCAGCCCCTCAAGTACAACACCAGAAAGATCTGCGAGTATACCAAGGTGGACGATTCCCTCCGAGTCACCCGCGACAATTTGCCTGCGTATTCTCTGAAGAGGAGAATCAAGACCCTCGTTAAGGTTACCCGGGGCCAGCCGGTCCCGGTGATTGTGATAGATATCAAGACGAACAACGAATGTCCTCCGGTAAGTGCTTTGTTTATCAACATTTTAACTTCTCAAAATTTGAAGCGCTTCTAACTTGTCATTTTTACCTCTCCAGCTCGAGTCTTTGGCGGAGGAGGATTTGAAGACCATACTCCGAGAACCCTTGAGCCATGAACTGGCGGAGGAGGATCCGGAGGACGAAGACGAACAGGAGGAGCAAGCTACCAAGAAAGTTGCTCCCCAACCCGCCAAGCGTCCCCGCGCCAAGGCTTCCGACTCCGAAGCCGGAGCTAGCGGCGAGGCCTCCGCTAAGAACGCCAAGACCACGAAGCCTCCACCCCTTGACTCGAGGAAAGCGGAGCGCGAGCGCCTCAAACTGCGCACAAATGCAGGAAAAGGCGCACGCCCCCTCATCCCCGGAGCCACGTAAGTTTCCGAGATCAGCTCTTGGTTTCCGAGTAAGCTTGTCACTTATATATTTGTCATTTGCTTGTCGCAGGAGTCAGAAGGCCCCCGCTCGGCTAACACGCAGAAGATTACAAAGTATTTGAAAGCCTCCCCACAGCCTTCCAACACCCCAACACCCCAGCACCTCGCACCCTGTTCCGCCCTCGCCGCCGCATGAAGCTCCGCCCTCCCCTACTCAGCTGCCCAAACTCCACCGGAAATAATCCATGTGAGCAGCGAGAGAGGAGGCGGAAGCTCTTCCGCCGCGAAACGAGCGGCTCCGGAAGGTCCCTCAAACAAAGCCCTGGAAGAAAAAAAACAAGAAGTTGACTCCCGAGATTTGGCTGAAGCTCCGGCTAAAGATGTCGTAACCTTCCCGGAAAACTTCGGGGATCCGACCAACCTATGGTCAACTCCAAAGGCCTATGCGCATAAATTCTTCCATAAGCTAATAGAGCAGGAGAAGTGGGATCTGGAGCAAAGTCTCCTCAACTCCATGATGGCCAACGCCTGGGGGAAGGCGGATGTGGAATCTTCTGAGATTCAGCTCCACAAGAAGGAGATCAATGACTTCTTCGACCACCTCCTCGACCAGCGCAAGGTAAAGTGTCATTCCCAGTAGCCCCCAAGTGTCAAGGCGGAAACTAGCAATAGTTAGCGCCTTGAAACTTAGAGTAACTAGCACTGAAAATTGCTGCGGTAGCCCCCAAGCGTCATGGCGGAAACTTTTCGGCAATGATGCTTTGAAAGAACTTGCACACAAAATATTAATGCCTCTGGAAACTAATCTGAGCTATGGCTTTTTCAGGCGCAGCAGGCGCTGTGATATGAGCTGCACAAAAATATCTCTCTGCAGCGCCGCGTCACACTTGGCCTAGCGGATGATGTCCAGGTTGGCAAGGAGAGAATTGCGGAGCTGGAAAAACAGCTGGCGGAGGCCCAAAGTAAGCCTCCGACCTAATCTATCTTTATTCCAAAGTCTGACTGTAAACTTATGTTTTGAACTTTATGATTAAATAGATGCATCTACCTCCCTCACCACTGCATCCTCTGAGCTTGAAAACCTGTGCTCCGCCTACAAGTATCTAGAGACCAAAATGGCGGAGGCAGATAAAAAGCGAGAGTGGGCGGAGAAGCAGCTTTCAGATAAAAAATTCGAGCTCCTCCAAAAAAAATCAGACTTTGTTCAGAAGCGCCAAGTTGATAGCAAAACAATTCAGCAACTGCAAAAAGATGTCAACGGCCTTCAGAACTATATGACCACGGCGGAGAAAGGCTGGGACCTTCTCAACGCTGATATCATGGGTAAGAATCCGGACTCCATACAATCAAAACAGATCCACCAAAACTTTATTGACTTATGACTCCGATTTTTCTTATGCAGAGCCACTTGGATTCAACGAGGAGCGCCGGAACCAATTTCCTCGTGATGATCTTATCCGGCTTGCCGGAGACGATTGCAAGGTGCTGATTTCCCCCTGCCGGGAAATATGCCATAATCTGAACATCAAGGGTAGCCGCACCTGCGACATCAACCAGCTAATCAAGAGGATGGACATGTTTCCGGAGCTAGTTGTGGACCTCCAAGCTTCCTCCTCCTGGGGTGCTGCCTCGCATGTCATTGGCCATGTGCCTGGCGCGGGCTCCGGGTTAGGATATTGATCTCGCCACCACCGGAGTTCCTCCGAACACCGATGTGAATGCACTGCTTAATGCGTGCAGTGGCTATGATACCCGGATTGCTCGCCAGATCCCCCACACGGAATTCTACGACAAAGTCGTGCTCCCAGCTGACGAGCTCCTCGAGGCGGAGTACGCCAAGGAGCGCGAAGCGGAGGCGCGGCCCGTCGGATCCAGCGATGAGGGCCAAGTCACCTGGACCAGCTCAAAGGACAGATCTAAGGACGGTGCCACTTCTCCGGCGACAGGAGTTGAAGATGATGATGAGGAAGAGGACGCCACTTCGTCTCCGGCTAAAGAAGCGGAGGACGAGACTGCCCATGCTGAAGATGTAACTGGTTCTTCTCCGACCAAGGAGAAGTTAAAAAAATTGTCCTGCGGAAAAAACGATGCATCATTTTGGCCCCATCGAGGGTTTCTAAGATATTACTTAAATTCTTAAGTAGCTAGAAACGAAACAACTGCATGTGGGCGAAAAAACTTATCCTGCTATCCATTATATATATTTGCATGTTTCGTCTGTTTGAAAAGCAAGTGCTAGTTTCTAATTTTCCGGCTTGCTCACTTGACCTTCCACGAGCCGGAAGACCTTTGGCCGGAAACGCTCGCCTGCGGCGACGAAGCCCAATGGCAATCCGTCAATAACCGCGGAAACAAGCCCCCAGCCCAGGTGCCGGAAGTCGCTACCAGGAATCCATGAATTCGCAACGGAGAACTTTTCCGCCAGAAAACTTAAGCTTACGTCCTAAAGGACGATTTTGGAAATCACAACTTTCATACACGCCTAGGCGGAAAGATCCAGCTCTGCGGTTTTAGTCGGAAAACATACACGATCCAAAAATGAAAAATTAAAGGAGGTAAAAGACTCTAAGAGTGAACCATATGCTTTATTTCATTAATCATGTATCATATGTATTACAAGGTATGTAATGTGAAAAATGCTAAGTATGGAAAGGACGTAGCTGTGCTATATTTCAGGGACGATCTGTTTCATCGTAAATGTCATCCGGATCCTCTTGTTTGCGTTTTCGGTACCAGTTGTCAGGTCTATCCTTTAGTTCCCGGAAATCAACAAGGTAGTACGATCCGTTGTGAAGCACTTTGCTGATGACAAAAGGTCCTTCCCATGGAGATTGCAACTTGTGATCTTTCACCTGGCGAAGGCGGAGGACTAAGTCTCCGACCATGAACGAAAGGTTCCGAACTCGACGTGCTATGATAGCGCTGAGTTTCCGGTAAATGGTCCAGCTGGTCAGCTAAGTTCGAGCTTCTTCAATCAGTCCATGATAGTCGTCGAGCCTCGTCAAGAGTTTCATCGCAGCGAAACTCGCTGAATTGTGGATGATGTCGTGGGAGCACAGCCTCGTATCCGTATACCAGAAGAGCTAAGTAAATCTGATTGACCTGTTAGGGGTAGTTCAAACTTCAAGAGAGTCTAACTCATCAGCCCAAGCTCCGGCCGCGGTCGCAGTGGTTCTTCAAGGCGGGACGGCTCGACCGGGCCGACATCAGACGGGCCGCGCCGGCCAAAAATCGGCTTTGGGGACGCGACTGAAAGCGTTTTTTTGTCCGGCACATCCCAAATCGGTTTGTGGACGCTACTCGAGATGCTCTTACCATTCGGAACTTTCTGCAAAATCGATTGGTCACTAGAGAACATTGTGTGCACCTTGCTGCCTCAAAGCTTGGCATCGCGCAAACAAAAAGTGGCATCGTGGGTAAACAAGGCAACTCGATCGACAAGACGACAAATGTTGGTAACGCGGTAGAATAGAACACACGTATTTGTACATCATCATCACGTTACAAAGGGGGTGGAGGAGATGACAAGAGCCAAAAAAGACGGGCGCGCGCACCAGGCGGCCGACGCCGTCGAGAGGCCTGTCTGCGCGGCCGTTCGGACCGCGCGCAATGCATACGCCGTGTCAGGGGAGGGGCCGCAGCTCCTGCTCCGGCCGCTTGGGGCTGCCGTGGTGGTGCAGCGGGTCCGGCCCGGCCGGCACCGACCTCAGCTCCTCCTTCCCAGCAGCCGGTGGTGCGCGCGGCCACCGCGACGAGCCGTCGTTGCCGTCGCCCTCCACGACCCGCTGCTGCTGCTGCTGCTCCTTGGCTAGCAGTAGCACCACCAGCACAATGTTGATCAGCACTCGACGAACGTAATAGACAAGAATATGTCAATCGAATGCGGAGTTCAGAGCCACCATTAATTACCTCCGATCCCACACGAAGAAACCCCGCGGCAGCCGGCCTCTCATGACCACCCAAACGACCAATCAACCCTGAAACAAGAACACCCACACAAACTTGAGGTAGAAGGAAGAGATAGTATAGAGACAAAAGCAACAACAAATTAAGACTCCGAGCAAATTCTGGCTATAGGACGCACGTACCACTACCAACAACTCGTGCCTGCGCTGGAGGAAGGGCGAGGAGGAGAGCCGCGCAGGAGCATGCAGCCGCCAAGCACACCAAGAACCGGACCATGGCCATGGCTCGCTGTGGAAGATATCTACTCAGGAACTGCGGTGTAAGAACCACAGGACAATCTCAAGAGACCTTCAGTCTATGAGCCAAACTCCACTTGCCCATGCCCCTGAGGGATCCAAGGGCTTCTTATAGAAAGAAGGAGCTTGCAGGATACTAGGAGAAACGGGGTTCGATTCTGCTCAGAGAGTAGTAAATTCTTGTGCAGCTGAATACAGTTAAGGCTTGACAAGATGGCTGCCATCCTGTCCGAGAACTTCTCTGGGAAAAGGGAGCTAGCTTAGCTTATCTAGCAAAAGATTGTGTGGGAGAACTGGAGATCCGGAGGATCCAAGTACAGTGGAGAGCTGTACGTGCTACGCTAGGTTCTCCTGACGTGTGACGCTCGGGTGTCATGTATAGGTCACTACCAATGGGTGCAACGCAACTGATGTTGTGCCAGCGTTGATCCCTGTGCCAACACAAAGAAAGAAAGAAAAAGGAGGAACAGCGTAATCTTTCGTTCTAGTCTATCCTCTGGCCCTCTTGGCATTGGGACTTTGGGTTTGCATCTCTGCTCGTTACTAATGAGACGAGACGGCGTCGCAGCCGGAGGACCTGGTTGGTTTGACGGCAGTAACGGTCAGACTTTAGTACTACTGTACCGGAGTAGTATATCGATTTTGCCGGAAAGTGGTCGTGGTCTGCCGAGCATAAAGCCACCTCCTCTCTGTGGCCTGAAGCCAATCGCCACGTTCACAAAGACTTGGCAGGCCTTTCGTTACCTGACCAAGATTTCGACTTAGGTTTTTGTTATTACAACTTTTGTTTGACGAGCAAGTTATAGGGTACCAAAAGAGAGAACCAAATCTGTGGTTGAATGGTTAGAAAATCACTGATACGGTATATTTTTTGTGTGGGAGGCAACGTTTTCCTCAACAATGAAGTGCCCGTGATGACTTGGTCAATCACAAGATCCGTGTAGGTTTCATTTCCGTTTGGCTCTTATGAGCAAAGTCTGTGGTTGAGGAAGAACAACCATACGGTTGTTTCTCTCCTTGTGGCAATCACTGCTAGTCGCCGCAGCCTGTTGTGTCGGCTGCCTCTCAGAGGGAAGGAATAGGGTGGATCTTGACTCCGATGTTGGAGATCACGTCTAATCTTGGTTTGAGAAGAGCGGTGTTGTCGATGTTGTGGTCTCTCTCTCGCCTGAGTCCAGCAGGTGTGTGGTTCTTATTAGTGACGGGGTTCCTAAGTTAGGATTGTTGGCAACGGTGCCCGAAGCTATCGTCGCTAGAGAGGTTTCGATTTTCTCGCCACCTTGACTGCTGCCTACCCTAGATCCACTATTGATTGATAGGACCCCGGTGTCATGGCATGTCTTTCTCGGTGCTACGCGGTGTTCAAGTGTCGTGTGTGCCGTGTTCGTTCGTGTCAGCTAGTGTGGGTGCGACCATGTTGTTCGTGTCTCTGCTAGGCTTGGCTATGGGTGTGTGGGTGTGTTGTTTGTGTGCATTTGATCATGTTGTTGTAGGTTTTCACACGGTTTTCTCCTAAAAACTGTGCACTCTCTTCTGAATAAATGGATGAGGCAAAGATTTTGCCTCTATTTCAAAAAAAAAAAAATCTCAAGATCCCGCCGAATCATGTTTACTGAACTTAATCTCTCGGAGGTGCTTATAGAGGCAGGACGTACGTGCGTACGTTCATAGAGGTGAGTGCATATACGCATTTATGAGCGTCCACGTTCATGTCTTTGTTAAAAAGGAGTTCTTGGGAAAATACAAGTCAGATATGGTCGCAGCCGTTAGTAGATTCTCAGAGGACGTGACATCAAGAGGACGAAATAGATTACTCAGGAGCAAGCTGATCTAGAAGCCATAGAAGAAATTGCTTTCCCCACCTCTGAACAATTGCATAGGAAATCCTAGATATAAAAGGAGTCGATGCAAATTTATGAAAAATGAAGAATTCTATTGGTAGCAAAGATACACTAAGACATGGTTGCTGCAAGCGGATGATAACACTGCCTTTTTCCACAGAGTGGCTAATGGTGAAAAAAGAAGGAGAACAATATTTCCCCTGAACAATGGACATGATGTATACAGGGTACTCCTGAACTCGTAAATCATGCAACATCATTTTATAAGCAACTCTTTTGGTCCAGCTCGTGATGCAAATGTCAGACTCAGAATGAAATTTGGGAAAAAGATTGGAAATTAAATGATTAGGATATACAAAACGTAGACATGCCCTTCAGTAAAGAAGAAATACAAAATGCTATTGATCAGATGAAAACAAAGTTGCCGGCCTAGATGGATTTTCTGCAGAATTCTTTTAATCTTGATGAGACATTATCAAGTTTGATATGTTGAATATATTCAATGATTTCCACAGTCATAAAAGCAGCTTGGAAACGATTAATTATGAAATTATTACTCTTATCTCAAAGAGTGATGATGTCGATATTATATAGAAATTCAGGACCATTTGTCTTTTGTTGGTGCTTTAAAAAAAAATTCCAAAGCAATGACATCATGCACGGTGGTGGACATCCTGCTGGAGGGGGCACGGTGATGCTCTCCCCTACTTCGGCGTTGCAAGCTACTAGTTAGGAGCCGGCTTTCCTACTTCATTAACAAATTATATATTCTTTCTAGCCCTCTTATGACACATATTTTTTAGAATGTGATCATTGAAAGCTCGTCCTTTCCTAAAATAGGACGAGAATATAGGACATGGCGTTTTTGCTCATAGGTGTATCTACGTCTATTAGAAAAATAAATTTTAAATCAATTTCAAAAATGTTAATAAAATTCTTCGGTGTGCATCCGGACATCCTATGTTTGAGTACAAAAGTTTTGCAGGAAAAAAACATTTTACGTAGCCTATGTAAAAAAGATAAATAGTACTCCCTCTGTTTCATTATATAGTGCCTATAGTTTTTTGGCACGGAAATTAGCACAAGAGTGTTCTTTACACAAGACCCCCTAGATTAACGATTTGAGATCAGAGTAAAATGAGGGAAATCGGTAACTTCCTAAATTAACATAACAAATCCCACAAATCTCTCTGATTGACTCTCCATATATGTGCAGCCAGGTTATATTAAGAAAATAAAAACATTGCTTCCTAAATCTAAGGAATCATTGGGGTCATGCATTAGGAATCTCAATTAATTGTTTCCTTTTTGTATGGATTTTTTTCACGCATGTAGAGGGGGTAATTGAAAAAGAGCCATGCTACAACCTTATATTCTGAAACAAATACCAAAAATCTGTAGGCATTATAGAAAGGAACGGAGGGAGTAGTAAATGATTCGTAATAAACTTTTTCGGAGCACAAGAAATTGTGTTTTTTTGCACAAGCCACAAAAATTAATATTTTTTCACGACACTTTGTGTGCAGGCATACAAGATGTGGAAGTACACCTCGATTCTTTATGAAATTTCAGACATTTTGAAATATGTTTTTGGGATTTCTATTTTCGTGCCCTCGGCTCCTTAGTTGTACTCAGTTTTGCCCAGATCCTTAGTTTTTCCTCAGTTTTCCCCAACCCTTTGTCTATAACCCGCAGAAAGAGCTCGGACGGAAGGAATCCCGTTTAGTTGACGTTGGTTGGTGCTGGCAAGTGGGGCCGCTGTTGGTGCCCCGCAGTGGACACGTCTCCACTTATCCAGATCATCGTGGGACCCACAACTTGTCCATGTTAGCGCGCCGGACCCACAGCTTACCCAGGTGACCGTTGCAAAATGGGAGCCCGAGCTAGCCCCGCGCCCGTGCCCGTGCCATTGCTTCCCCTTTCTTTCTCCGCGCCCCATTGTTCTTCTTCTCCGCCAGCGGCAGCCCTTCTCCGGCACGCGGGTGATGTCTAGTTTCTCTTCGACCTCCCGTTCTTCATGGCCGCAGTATGGACCCGTGCCTTTGACAAGATGCCCTGACTGCCCACGCCAGGAGCCTCTGAAGCGGTCGATCTGTAAGACGGACGAGAACGGCAACCGTGGACGTGAGTTCGTTGCATGCGAGAGCTTGCCATATAGAGAGGGGGATAAGGTTAGATCTCGCTCCAATTTCTCTGTTTTCTCTCGATTTTCTTGTTATTCCCTCGAATTTGGGATTTAGGGTTCACGTTGTTGTTTTCAGATCTTGAAGAAATGCAGGCATTTCGAGTGGATCGATGTGTACGTTCAGAGGCTTCAGTTGCAGGAATCAATTGGCGCTATTGGGGGCGCAATTTGGGAGGGGGGGGACTTGCTGTAGAGAATGCGGCGGAGAGAGGAGCCGTTCCGATTAGGGACCTTCCGATTATGCCTAATGCTCCCAATGCAGAACTGGTGGAAGTGAAGGGAGAACTGAAGAAAATGAACAAGCAGTTAAGGCAGCTGATCGAGTTGAAGAAGCAAGCTAATCTGATGGCTGGTTGTTTTTTTTGTTGTATAATTACGATCGGATTCTTATCATTGCTCACCAGGCGCTAGAAGTTGTTACAAGGGATACCTTGTTACAAATCCATTATTCAGTTACATGTACTTGTAGTTGTTTTCAAAGTTAGTGTGTGCATTCACCGAAATTACCAACTATATTCCCTAAACGAAAAGGAAAGCTAAAGATAGTTGATAATTGTTAGAGGGGTGACAAATAATGCAATCCCGAAATCCGCAAATATGTATGCCTCATGTTTATACCAAAATTATACCACTTTTAGGCCTTTCCAAAATACCAATACCATATCCCAAACTATATTCCCTAAAAGAAAAGGACAGCTAAAGATAGTTGATAATTGTTAGAGGGGTGACAAATAATGCAATCGCCGAAATCAGCAAAAATGTATGCCTCATGTTTATAACAAAATTATACCACTTTTAGGCCATTTCAAAATACCAATACTATATCCCAAACTATATTCCCTAAAAGAAAAGGACAGCTCAAGATAGTTGATAACTGTTAGAGGGGTGACAAATAATGCAATCCCCGAAATCCGCAAATATGTATGCCTCATGTTTATACCAAAATTATACCACTTTTAGGCCTTTCCAAAATACCAATACCATATCCCAAACTATATTCCCTAAAAGAAAAGGATAGCTAAAGATAGTTGATAATTGTTAGAGGGGTGACAAATAATGCAATCGCCGAAATCAGCAAAAATGTATGCCTCATGTTTATAACAAAATTATACCACTTTTAGGCCATTTCAAAATACCAATACTATATCCCAAACTATATTCCCTAAAAGAAAAGGACAGCTCAAGATAGTTGATAATTGTTAGAGGGGTGACAAATAATGCAATCGCCGAAATCAGCAAAAATGTATGCCTCATGTTTATAACAAAATTATACCACTTTTAGGCCGTTTCAAAATACCAATACTATATCCCAAACTATATTCCCTAAAAGAAAAGACAGCTCAAGATAGTTGATAATTGTTAGAGGGCTGACAAATAATAAATCCGCAAATATGTATGCCTCATGTTTATTCTCCACCGACAGAGAGAGAGAGATGGGTGGCCACGAAGAGAGAGAGAGAGAGAGAGAGAGAGAGATAGAGAGAGAGAGAGAGAGAGGTTGCCATGAAGAGACTGATAGGGGTATACTGCCCGTTAGATCAGTGGATCAACGGTTTGTGGAGTCGATCCGTGTGACAACGGCTCAACCAATCAGGATAAGTTTGGGCTTCTCAGAGCATTTGTGACAGTACTTGAGGGCAAAACTGAGTAGTACTAAGAATCCAAGGGCACATAAATAGTAAATAGACTAAGGGATTCAAACAAAAGAATTACAAAATGAAAAATGTGTGTTTTGTACAATATAATTCATATTGGGCTACATCAAATTATTTGCAATTCAAATATACATGAGTGTGACAATTATGGCATCATTTAGACAAACTATGTTTTGGGAAAGATGTTTTGCAAAGGGGTTTGGGTGGAAAACCATGCATCTTCATAGCTACACTAGTGATTCTGAGAAGTGGCAATTTGTGGTAAAACTTGATTTATATATGTTTGTTAAGGTTTTCTAGGTGGCAGGTTGCGTAGGAAGACTCCATGAGTAGTTGCCACTATGTTTTTATTTTTTTGGATTTTTTTGCGCATGAAATGACTCAATTAGCTATGTTAATCTCATTTGTTGACTCTCTGTTGACCAGCTACTTGAGGGTAAAACTGAGTATATTGCACTTGCCGGTCTAAGTCCTCGAGGGGAAAACTGAGTACAGATAAAATTTCTGTATAAGGCCTGAGGTTATAACTGAGTACACCAAACGTCCCAGGGTTAGACTCGTGTAGCGGTGCACGCTGCAGCCGTGCATAGCGGACGCGTGTTGCGGTACACGCCACCTTCGTCTTTATAGAGCCCCTCTTTCTCTCCCTCGACGCACGTTCTCACTGGCTCACTGCAACCGCCTCTCCTGTCCCATCATCTTCTCCACAACCGAAGAAAAAACCCCGAAGAAAACCGCCGGCGATGGAGAAGAATGAGATGCCCATTGTCGGCGCATCGCCGCCGCCCCGTCCGGCCCCCCGCTGCTTCCAACGTAGCAGCCGGCGCACGCCGCCGCCCCCGTCCAGGCCCCTGTCGCTGCCAACGTAGCAGCCGCGCATCGCCGCGCCCCATCCAGCCCCTGTCGCTGCTTCCAACGTAGCAGCCGGCGCATCGGCCGCCGCCCCGTCCAGTCCCCCGTCGATTGGGACCCGTACGAACCAGTGCAGTACGACGCGCCGGAGAACCCCTACGACACCACCATCGTCGACTACGAGCCGGAGGTAACCCTTTGTTCCCTTGTTCTTATCTCATTTCAATCATTTTGTGTTAGATCTAGCGTTATTACGGTTCGTCTGTTCCTAGTTCAATCCTTTTGTGTTAGATCTTTATTTCGTCTCTTCCTAGTTCAATCCTTTTGTTAGATCTTGCGTTATTACTGTTCGTCTGTTCCTAGTTCAATCCTTTTGTGTTAGATCTTGCGTTATTACTGTTCGTCTGTTCCTAGTTCAATCCTTTTGTGTTAGATCTTGCGTTATTACTGTTCGTCTGTTCCTAGTTCGATCCTTTTGTGTTAGATCTTGCGTTATTAGTGTTTGTGATTTGCTTTTGTTTAAGATTTGTGCCGATGATGATGAATATTTGGGCATCCCTAAATTGATTCAGGGTTTGGTCAGTAAACAATTGGTGTGTACAAATTTGTTGTGCATGATCTTTGGTTTACTTACTCAAATCCTGGATATAAGTGTGTCCAATGTAACTGAGGCTACCTCTTTTTTTTCGAGCCCATATTATCATGCATGATTTTTTGTTCACTCTCTGTTCAATCATCGTTGCAATTGACTCCGTGTTTTTTGCACGATCTTTGGTGCTACGTGACAGGTGGAGAGCAGCGACGTCGACAGCGACGACGAGTCCTTCCACACCAAGACTCGTCACGTCCTCAGGAGGCTGCAGTCCGGCCAATACGATGGCCCCTTTGCTCGAGGCATTTACAAGTGCCCCTTCTGCAACAGGAGGCTCCGCGACACCGACTTCAACACCCTGCTGAACCATGTTGAATCCATTGGCAGATATGGCGCTAGAGTTGGAAGGACCGTGAACGTGCATGCGTACATGGCCAAACACAAAGCACTTGGGATTCACCTGCGCAACCTCCAAGCGAGTCACACGCGCCACCTGGAGGCGTTGAACGTGCCTACTGCACTCTCTGTATGTGACTGCTCTATCTGTAGAGCAGCTTAAATTCATGTAAAATGTAGCTTATGTTGGATCTATCGATACTAGAACTGTATGTACTAGATCATATTAGAGTCAATAAATTAATGTAAAATGTAGCTTATGTTGGATCTATCGGTACTACATTTGGATCTGTCCTGAATATATCTATGCTATGTTGGTTGCTGTATGCAGCTTATCCTATATTTTCTCTCTGGATTTGTGCCCTAGATTTCCTACCTGATTGGGTAAAAACGAAGGCATAAAGAAATGAATGGCGTTAAAAAACAGAAGGAGAAGCTGCTCTAGATTTGCTACCAATTTGGGCTATCAAATATGAATGAGATCGAGCGATAGAGAGGAAAAAGGTACATTGAAAACTGCTAATCTGGGCGAAAGAGACAGAAACCACTTGTGCCCCCGTCCCGGACCCACACGGCTCCACACGCTACGGCCCTACACGCTACGGCCCCACAAACACGGCCTCGTCCTGTCCCACGCGGTCCCTTCCTACCAGCCCCACACGACGCGGTCCCACACGACGCGACCCCACAAACGACACGACCCCACTCGTCAGCACGGAACGGTCAACTTAACGGATTCCTTCCGTCCGAGCTCCTTCTGCGGTTCAGACAAACGTTTGGGTAAAACTGAGGAAAAACTAAGGAGCTGGGGAAAACTGAGTACAACTAAGGAGCCGAGGGCACGAAAATAGAAATCCCTATGTTTTTTGGCAATAGCTAGGTGCATCTACACCCATGAGCAAAAATGGATTTCCGGAGAATATAGCAAAATCAATAGATATTTGTTCAAGCATTATCATGAGCACATTTTTTACAACTAATTGCTCATGCACCCATGTTTCCAAAAAATACTATATCATGCACACTTCAAATTTACCCTAAAGTTTGATCAGTTTTGACCTAAAAAAACAGAAAATATATGGATTGATAGTGTTCCTGTTATGTTATATATAGCATTCACATGATTTTAATTTGTATTTTCTGTACTTATGAAAAGAAACCGTACTGTTTTATGAGTTTGTACATATCAAAAGAAAAGATATGGATTTACAGTGCTCTTGTATGTGCTACACTCATATGCCAGACTGACACTAGCTAGCATTACACGTTTCCCTGGGCTGCGAACGTAGCACATACGACCTGACTAAGTGACTAATAGTACCTGGGTTGATTCTGAACGTACATACTACCCGGAGATGGAGCGATGAGGGACAAAAACTGGAGCGCGTGACGTCGGCGCGCGGCTGGCACTGGCAAGCTCGCCGCGGCGTTATCCAAAATAGGCCTCCCGTCGCCTCGCCACTGCAGTCGCCCGATGGACTGCGCCGCAGCTAGCTGGCTGACGGCCGGCGTGACGTGCGTTCTGGTACCAGAGACTGGCAGTGGCAGCTTAGAGCAGGTCTAACAGATCCCGTAAAAGGGGCAAATCCGTATAATAATCGTCGATTTGAAGGTTTCGCGTCTACCCGATCGTCTAGCACGCCCGTAAAAACGGCCCCCGCATCATTTTTTACTGTTTTGGACTACGGGGCGGGTCGTCGCCCTCTACTTGTGCGGGGTGGGAGCGGGGATAGTGGGCGAAACCACTATCCCAATTCCGAAAGCGCGCGCGGATATTTCAGTTGTCCCCATCCATTTTCCCCGCGCGCCGCCCGGAATTCGTCAGATCCGCGCCTCCGCCGTCCGCCGAGCCGCGCCGAGCTGCGCCGACGCCCGCCGCACCTCCGCCGCACCCCGGCCGAAGTTCCGCGTCCCTCCGCGCGCGCCGCCGTCCGCCGTGGTCTTCTCCGCCGTTTGTCGCCGGTGAGTATTCCGCCGCGTTCTTCTTCGTTGCCGCCGGTAAATTGGTCGGATTTCGGGCTGATGTATGGTACCCCGTGGTAGATGGCTTCGGAGGATGTGCACATGGCGGATTTGGAGGCGACGTCGACCGATTGGTCGTCGTCGGATTCCGATGATTCCGACATCGACGAGTTGCTCAACGACGACGAGACGGAGATGATGGTGCTCCTGTTCGGCTTGAAGCAAACGGAGGACCGCTTGAAGCTGCTGGATCAGCGGAAAGGATCCGTGATGGGGCGTATGTGCATTCCGCGGAACCGCGCGCTCGGCCACGAACAGCTGATGCAAGATTATTTCGCCGAGGTACCGACCTATCCTCCCCGCCTCTTCCGTAGACGGTACCGAATGCGTAGGTCTTTGTTCGAGAGAATCGTCAAAGATTGCGAGGCAAATTGCGATTATTTCAAGCAAAGAAGAAATGCTGCCCAAGTCATGGGATTTAGCCCATATCAAAAAATTTCTGCCGCCATGAGGGTTATTGCATACGGTATACCAGCAGATTATACCGACGAGTACCTTCGCATTGGTGTGCAAACAACCACGGATTGCGTGCGTATGTTTGCCAAGATGGTGATCAAGTTGTATGGAGAGCAGTATCTCCGAGCTCCAAATGAGGATGATACAAAAAGGCTCATGGAGATCAATGAAAAGAGGGGGTGGCCGGGGATGCTTGGTAGTTTGGATTGCATGCATTGGACATGGAAAAATTGTCCAAAAGCATGGCATGGAATGTATTGTGGCAAAAGCCGTGATGCTACCATTGTTCTTGAAGCTGTGGCCTCTCAAGACTTATGGATTTGGCATGCTTTTTTTGGATTGCCGGGGACACTCAACGACATCAACATCTTGAATAGATCCCCTTTGTTTGCAAGACTAGTTAGGGGTGAATCTCCACCTTGTAACTACAAAGTTATGAACAATGAGTACACCATGGGGTACTATCTCACAGATGGTATTTACCCTAACTATGCAACCCTTGTCAAGTCCATAAAAGAGAAAAAGGACAGGGCTTTGACAAGAAAGGAAGCTTGCTTCACCAAAAATCAAGAGGCATGCCGCAAGGATATTGAGAGAGCTTTTGGTGTCTTGCAAGCAAGGTTTGCAATTGTCCGGGGTCCTGCTAGGTTTTGGGACAAGGAAACTCTTGTTGATGTCATGACATGTTGTGTGATTCTTCACAACATGATCATTGAAGATGAAAGCGGTTTGAACTTGCCGTGTTTCTATGACAATGTTGGCACCCGAGTGCAGCCCGAGAGGAACCCTGATCGGATTGAAGCTTTTCTTGCAGCTCATCGAGGCATTGAAAATGCCGAGACTCATCACCAGCTCACCCAAGATTTGATTGATCACCATTGGCAGTTGCATGGCCAATGATTTATTACATTCATTTCCCATTCTTGTATGTGTGAAACATTCATTTCCTATTGTTGTATGTGTGAAACATTTGTTATTTGTTTAATTCTTCCATTAGAACATTTGTTGACATTTCCGAAAAACATTATTGTAATAATTATGACGATTATTGTGTGATGTAAAACATTTATTTTATGTGAATGGTGTGTTGGTTCTAATATGCAATTTGTCAAAAAACCCTGTTTTGAGGGGTTGACAACTCGGACGAGCTAGCAGACCCCGTATACCCACCCCGTAAAATAGAATATTCTGTTTTACGGGGTGGGGATGCAGGGTCTGCTAGCTCGTCCGAGTTTTCGGCCGGCAAAAACCCGATACAGGGCCCTCTACTCGCGTTATACGGGGCGAAAATATACGGGGCCTGTTAGACTTGCTCTTAGAGCATCTCCAGTCGCGTCCCCCAAACCGTCCCCAAAGGGATTTGGGGCGCGCCGGACAAAAAACGTTCCCAGCCGCGCGCCCCAAAGGCCTTTTTTGTCCGGCGCGGCCCGATACGGTGTCCGGCGTCCCGAGCCCGTCCCCGTCCCACAGGGGACGCACCGGGCACGCCGGACACAACGAAATGAGAGGCGAGGAGGCGCGGGCCCGACCCGTCAGCGGCTCGGACGCTCAACCGCCACATACGTAGCGACGGTGCAGTTGACAGGAAGCGGAACCGTCGCATTGGCAACCGCGTCGACGACGCGCCAACCCCGCCGGAATGGAGCGACTCCTCGGAAGAGCAACCGCTGCTCTTTTCGACTTCTGCGCCGCCGTTCATCCGCGCTCAATAAGACCCGTACGTACGCCGTCATTCATCCAAGCCTCCATCCGACACCTCCAGCGACGATGAGCTACATCTCCCAGCTCCCGTCCGACACCTCCAGCGAGGGAAAGCCTGCTGGCTGGCGCCATTGGTGGGACAAAGACAGGACGCCGAGCAGCGGCGACGATTCCCCGCCGCCAGTTGACAGCGAGGAGGAATGGCTGGGCTGGGAGGAGGAGGAAGAAGAGAGCGAGGCCGCGGCGGCGGCGGTGGCCCGTGCGAAGGCGAAGGCGGCCAAGGCGAAGGCTGCCAAGGCCAAGGCCAAGGCCAAGGCGCAGCCGACGAGCACCGGCGACGACGACGCGTCGAGCGCCGACACCGCCTCTTCGGAAGAGGTGACGAGCAGGAAGCGCCACCGCGATGACGACGACGAGGCGGGGCCATCAGCGAAGAAGAAGAAGTAGATAGTTTATATGTATTTAATTATATTTTTTCGAAGTTTTATATATAATTTGTTTATGTTCAACCGATTTGAATATTATTAAATAGTTTCTTTCTAGCCAAAAAAAATACTTTTAATGTTTGGGGGCGGCGTTTGGGGGACGGGGAGCGACGTCCCCCAAACGCGGCACAAACAAAACACGTCCCCCAAATGCTCAATCCGGCGCGGTTTGAAGAACGGTTTGAGGGACGCGGCTGGAGATGCTCTTAGCTAGCCAGAGTAGCGAGCTAGCACAACGGGGAGCCACCGCGCGGCTCGTCTCCCGGCGCCGGCGGCAATGATGCCTGCCGCCGGGGCCTGCATGTGTTGTGTGCAGGCGGAGCGGCGTGGCCGATTTGATGCAACTGAGACTCGCGTCGCTCTCGGATGGGACGTGCGAACTCGAGTGCGCCCGCCCGTTTCTTGCTGCAACTGCATGCCACCCGGACGTACGTACTGCAAAGTTATTTACAGCTTTGTCTCCTACCCGCGACTGGCACCTTGTCTTATCTATCGCCCGCCCGAGCCATCCACTAATCTTCATCTCACATTGCTACAGTACTGAGTAGTTCCTCCGCGTCGCTGGGCCAAACCAAGGCCGCTCCCGCCGGCGCTGCCGGTCGGAGTTGGCTAAGGGGAGACGCCGGCTTAGTTTGTATAGGTAGGAGTAGGTTTCTTGGGGTTCTGCCAGTAGTTTGGAGTAGGGCTTCGGGTTCTTCTGGCCAGATCCCGAGCAGCTCGAGGTGTAGTTCCACTTCTTTTCTGCTCCGGCGGCCGGAGCGGGCGGTGGAGCTGTCTACTTCGAGGATCTCCACAAATAAGGCTTGTTGTTGTTGCCTCTCGATCTGGTGTATTTCGGTGCTGCTTCTTCTTGTCCTGGCCGGCCGTGGAGGCGAGGGGGATGAGAAGGGCAACACCATGACGGCGGGATCTCGAGGTGCGCGGGGATGCTTCTCCCTCCAGGTGCTTTGGTGCAGCCCTGGATGGACGCTCATGGAGGCCATGCTCCCGCTTCCAAGGTGGAAGTGGGCGGATGGTGCCGGTGACGAATCCCTCAATAAGCGCCGACCTCGTCGCCTCTACCTGATGTTGGTGATGTCTCTACTTTGCCGGCCATGGCGGCGAGGGAAAGTTGGGAGGCAGCTTCGACTCGTCAGGTGTTAGGCAGTGGAGATGGGAAGTTGAAGCACAAGCAGATCTTTGTGCTTCCGAAGCTGGATTCCGTGGCGGAGCTCATCAGCAGAGGCCAAGTTTTGCCGATGCTATTCATGGCCTAGGGAGGCTCTCCGAGCCCGGCTGTCAATGTTGCCTGGCTCTTCCTTAACCGGAAGATCCGTGATCTCGGCGTGGGAATCATCACTGCCATCACCCCAAGTGGTTTCGCCCCGGTGGTGATGGTGGTGCCGTGCTTGGAGGTCGCCGGCGTTAGCGGTGAAGACGAAGGCCTTGATTGCTTTTTCGGTGAATTTTCGAAGGCCTTGTTCGCAAAGTTTGAGGGCCAATTTGTAATTTCCATTTTATGTCGGTTCCTCTTGTATCACCGCTAAAGGAATAGATGCTTCAAGGGCCCACTCGGTCCTTTCCCTTTTCAAAAAAAATCTTCATCTCGGACAAGACAAAGAATCCAAGATGGAAAACTTGGAACATCAGGAAATCTATCAACAACGGCACGCTTGGATCCTTCATCTTAACATCTCCGCAAGTTTTTTGGTCTAAAACCCTCAAGAATATATCTTGCTTTAGCAAGGCAACAAACCTCACAAATAGCTCTTCAAGATGATGTGCCGGATTCTATTGTTTGGAAGTTCACCAGAATGGGACATACTTTTGCTCGCCGACCTACAAGAGACGCATTCGCCAAAACTATTCGCTCTTCCATGGAGGTAGTTGTTTGCAAGGTTTGGCGCCCCCTAAATGCAAGCAGCTCTCTTGGCTTATAATCCAAACCTCGAGAGGCGGGATGGCCTATGGGAGGGTTTGCTCCAATGTCGTTGCCAATGACGAATCGGTGGCCCATCTTCTATTCAAATACCGCTTTACGTTCACGTTTTGAATATAGTTAAGGATTGTCTTCACATCCACGACTCCCCCTCTTCTTGGAGTGGGTTTGATAGTGTGGAGCGTTGTGGACTCCATGGTCTTTGCTCATGGCGGGAGAACAAAGGTTATGGCCTCCCTCCTCATGCTAGTCACTTGGGAGATTTGGAATGAGACAAATGCGAGAACCTTCAAAAACGTGAGCACCATGCGAACCATGATCTTCGATAGAATCAAGTCGGAAGGTAGAACATGGGTTATAGCCGGTGCGAAGCATTTGGGTCTTTTGATTGAGGAAGGGTAAACTTTATCCTTGGTGTGCTTGTAACACTAAAACTTGTTTCAATGACTTGGCCTTATTAATGAATTAAGGCAAATCTTTTGCATTCCTTAAAAAAAGAATCCAAGAACAAACATTCAAAATGCTTTAGTTCACAACTTGGAGAATGTTGCACTATGCATTGTGTCAAGTTCGATATGACATGCAACGATATGCACGGGTTCCCGGATTTACTACTCATATGCTACAGCTGGGGAGCGATCTTGCGGCAGTTCCAACAAGATTCGAGCGTTCCTTTCTGCTCATGAACTTGACACTCTTCACACATACCTTACCTTATGGCTTTCATCCTTCACCTTCATTGATGAAACATTAATGGATCTCCCAACAATGGTAAGGTGCGCCATTGGTCATTTGGTCATCATCTTCAAGATCATCATAGCAATCGCAGGAAGATCCTCTCCATCGAGGATTGGGACCGCGATACACGCGGTCGTCATCATCGTGGGGAGAAGCTTCATCATCACGCAGGGTACGGCCGGTGCGGCCATACCTCGCACTACTATATCCCCGTACAAGATGTTTCCTTATAAATAGATATTTGCCAAGTTTTGACTCTCCTCTTGCGGGCGGTGCCCGCACAGTCTCTTGAGCATCCGACTTTAGTTTAATTATTTTTTCAGAATAACAAACGAAAAAGATAAAACTTGGTAAGGTTTAACGGTTGTAACATGTATGCTGCCTGCACCACTCAACCGTACTGAATCATTGACAATGTCCTCCTCGTCTTCGAAGTTTTAACGACTTGTGGTACGATTGGGGTTGGACCGTACGTCACACGTACTATTTTCTCTCCGAATGATCAAAATTTAACATAACTTTTAACGGGCACTAGTACAACAGTTTACTGTATCGTGCGACATTTTAACTTCGAAATCCCATTTTCATCATAAAAACGAAGAAAGGTGATCGTATCTATAAAAACTCAAAGTAACTTTATTCTTCTGAAGCTAAATCACTAAAGAGCACTAAGCTCCCAGGGTTGTGAGCTCCCCTGGTTGCTCTGCAAGTCCCTTTCACGGGCCCCACATGAATAGAATGATACGGTGTGGTCGCTGAGTCGCTCCACATTGCTATGCGGTGGTGTCTCTGTATGCGAGTCCTATTCTACTATTTGGAGATGTCCGATGGACGGTTTTCATCCCCAAGCTTATCATTGTTCATCTCCTTTGGCATTAACACAACATCTTCTACAAGGCTACCAAGAGTATTATATATCCAAGACGTAGTGAAAGTTTTCGTAACATACCATCTCCGAAGGAATACATATTTGCATTGCCTCTTGCTTCTTGTCATCGAATTTTATTTCTAGTATCTTCCGTTACTCCTCTCCTTTGTTGGAGATATGCCCAAGAGGCAATAATAAAATGGTTATTATAATATATCTTTGTGTTTATGATAAATGTTTGTATACCATGCTATAATTTTATTAACCGAAACATTGATACATGTGTGTTATGTAAACAACAAGGAGTCCCTAGTAAGCCTCTTATATAACTAGCTTGTTGATTAATAGATGATCAAGGTTTCATGATCATGAACATTGATGTTATTAATAACAAGGTTATGTCATTAGGTGAATGATATAATGGACATACACCCAAATAAGCGTAGCATAAGATCACGTCATTAAGTTATTTGCTATAAGCTTTCGATACATAGTTACCTAGTCCTTCGACCATGAGATCATGTAAATCACTTATACCGGAAGGGTACTTTGATTACATCAAAAGCCACTGCGTAAATGGGTGGTTATAAAGGTGGGATTAAGTATTCAGAAAGTATGAGTTGAGGCATATGGATCAAGAGTGGGATTTGTCCATCCCGATGACGGATAGATATACTCTGGGCCCTCTCGGTGGAATGTCGTCTCGATTAGCTTGCAAGCATATGAATGGTTCATAAGAGATCACATACCACAGTACGAGTAAAGAGTACTTGTCGGAGACGAGGTTGAACAAGGTATAGAGATACCGATGATCAAACCTCGAACAAGTAAAATATCGCGTGACAAAGGGAATCGGTATCGTATGTAAATGGTTCAATCGATCACTAAGTTATCGTTGAATATGTGGGAGCCATTATGGATCTCCAGATCCCGCTATTGGTTATTGGTCGGAGAGGAGTCTCATCATGTTTGCATAGTTCACGAACCGTAGGGTGACACACTTAAGGTTTGATGTCGTTTTAAGTAGATATGGAATATGGAATGGAGTTCGAATATTGTTCGGAGTCTCGGATGGGATCCAGGACATCACGAGGAGTTCCGGAATGGTCCGGAGAATAAGATTCATATATAGGAAGTCACTTTCCAAGTTTGAAAATGATCCGGTGCATTTATGGAAGGTTTCTAGAATCATCCGGAATAAATCACTATGGAAGGAGGAGTCCCGGAGGGACTCCACCAACCCTAGCCAACCCACCAAGTGGGAAGGTGGAGTCCATGGTGGACTCCACCTAGTTGGCCGGCCAAGGAGGCAAGGAAAGGGAGCAATCCCACTTGACCTAGGTTTCGCCAATTTGGTAAGTTTTGGAGTTGGACTCCAATGTTGTTTTGAGGCAAACCCTAGGGATTTCTGCTTGTGATGGTAAGCACACGTCCGTTGGGAACCCCAAGAGGAAGGTGTGATACGTACAGCAGCAAGTTTTCCCTCAGGAAGAAACCAAGGTTATCGAACCAGTAGGAGATGAAGGCCACGTGAAGGTTGTTGGTGGAGGAGTGTAGTGCGGCGCAACACCAGGGATTCCGGCGCCAACGTGGAACCTGCACAACACAATCAAAATACTTTGCCCCAACTTAACAGGTGAGGTTGTCAATCTCACCGGCTTGCTGAAAACAAAGGATTAAACATATGGTGTGGAGAATGATGTTTGTTTGCGAAGAACAACAGAGAAATGTAAATTGCAGATTGTATTTCAGATGTAAAGAAAAGGACCGGGGTCCACAGTTCACTAGTGGTGTCTCTCCAATAAGATAAATAGCATGTTGGGTTGATACGCGTGATGCACACGTCCGTTGGGAACCCCAAGAGGAAGGTGTGATGCGCACAACATCAAGTTTTCCCTCAGAAAGAAACCAAGGTTATCGAACCAGTAGGAGCAAGAAGCACGTGAAGGTTGTTGGTGGAGGAGTGTAGTGCGGCGCAACACCAGTGAAACCGGCGCCAACGTGGAACCTGCACAACACAATCAAGATACTTTGCCCCAACGTAACACTGAGGTTGTCAATCTCACCGCTTTTGAAAACAAAGGATTAAACGTATTGTGTGGAAGATGATGTTTGTTTGCAAAGAACAGAGAACAATGATTGCCGTAGATTGTATTCAGATGTGTAAAAGAATGGACCGGGGTCCACAATTCACTAGTGGTGTCTCTCCAATAAGATAAATAACATGTTGGGTGAACAAATTACAGGCGGGCAATTGACAAATAAAGATTCAATACATATCATGATGATTACTATGAGATTTAATCAGGGCATTACGACAAAGTACATAGACCGCTATCCAGCATGCATCTATGCCTAAATAATCCACCTTCAAGTTAACATCCGAACCCCTTCCAGATTAAGTTGTAAACAACAACAATTGCATTAAGTATGGTGCGTAATGTAATCAACACAAATATCCTTAGACAAAGCATTGATGTTTTATCCCTAGTAGCAACAGCACATCCACAACCTTAGAACTTTCTGTCACTGTCCCCGATTCAATGGAGGCATGAACCCACTATCGAGCATAAATACCCCTCTTGGAGTTACAAGTATCAACTTGGCCGAGGCTCTACTAGCAACGGAGAGCATGCAAGAACATAAACAACACATATATGATAGATTGATAATCAACTTGACATAATATTCTATATTCATCGATCCCGCCAAACACAACATGTAGCATTACAAATAGATGATCTTGATCATGTTAGGCAGCTCACAAGATCTAAACATGATAGCACAAGAGGAGAAGACAACCAACTAGCTACTGTTATGGACCCATAGTCCAAGGATGAACTACTCACGCATCAATCCGGAGGCGGGCATGATGATGTAGAGCCCTCCGGTGATGATTCCCTCTCCGGCAGGGTGTCGGAGGCGATCTCCTGAATCCCCCGAGATGGGATTGGCGGCGGCGGCGTCTCGGGAAGGTTTTCCGTATCGTGGCTCTCGGCACTGGGGTTGTCGCGACGAAGGCTATAAGTAGGCGGAGGGTAGGTCAGAGGCGGCGCGAGGGGCCCACACCATAGGGCGCGCGGCCCCACCCAGCCACGTTCCTCGTGGTGTCGGCGCTTGTCGCCCCACTTCGTATCCCTCCCGGTCTTCCGGAAGCTTCGTGGAAAAATAAGACCCTGGGCGTTGATTTCGTCCAATTCCGAGAATATTTCTTTTGTAGGATTTCTGAAACCAAAAACAGCAGAAAACAGCAACTGGCGCTTCGGCATCTTGTTAATAGGTTAGTGCCGGAAAATGCATAATAATGATGTAAAGTATGTATAAAACATGTGAGTATTGTCATAAAAGTAGCATGGAACATAAGAAATTATAGATACGTTTGAGACGTATCAAGCATCCCTAAGCTTAGCCTACTCGCCTCGAGTAGGTAAACGATAACACAAATAATTTCTGAAGTGACATGCTACCAACATAACCTTGATCAATATTATTGTAAAGCATATGAGATGGATGGAGTGATTCGAAGCAAAAGATTGCTAACAAAAGATAATGACTAAACAACTGAATCATATGGCAAAACTTTTCATGAATAGTACTTTCAAGACAAGTATCAACAAGACATGCATAAGAGCTAACTCATAAAGCAATAAATTCAAAGTAGAATGCAATGAAGCAACACAAAGGATGATTAAATTTCAGCAGTTGCTTTCAACTTGTAACATGTATATCTCATGGATATTTTTCAACATAGAGTAATATAACAAGTGCAATAGGTAAACATGTAAGAATCAATGCACACAGTTAACACAAGTGTTTGCTTCTAAGATAGAAAGAAGTAGGTAAACTGACTCAACATAAAGTAAAAGAATGGCCCTTCGCAGAGGGAAGCATGGATTACTGTTTTGTGCTAGAGCTTTTATTTTGAAAACATAGAAACAATTTTGTCAACGGTAGTAATAATTCATATGTGCTATGCATAATACTTCCTACAAGTTGCAAGCTCATGCATAGAATACCAATAGTGCTCGCACCTTGTCCTAATCAGCTTGGATTACATGGATTATCATTGCATAACATATGTTTCAACCAAGTGTCACAAAGGGGTACCTCTATGCCGCCTGTACAAAGGTCCAAGGAGATCAATTGCATTTGATTTCTCATTTTTAATAGATCTCAACTTAGGACATCCATACCGGGACAACATAGACAACAGATAATGGACTCCTCTTTAATGCATAAGCATTCAACAACAGATAATATTCTCATAAGAAATTGAGGATGTATGTCCAAACTGAAAACTTCCACCATGATACATGTCTTTGGTTAGCTGTTCAATGCTTCTCTAACATATGCATACTCAAACCATTTGATCATGACATCACCCTTACTTCAAGACAAACATGCATAGCATCTCACATGATATCCAACAAAGGTAAAAAGTTGATGGCGTCCCCAGAAATATGGTTACCGCTCAACAAGCACCTTATAAGAAATAAGACACATAACTACATATTCATCACCACAATAGTTTTAAGCTATTTTCCCATGAGCTATATATTGCAAAGACAAAGGAATGAAATTTAAAGGTATCACTCAAGTAATTTACTTTGGAATGGCAGAAAATACCACATAGTAGGTAGATATGGTGGACAAATGGCATGGGTTCGGCTCAAGTTGGATGCATGAGAAGCATTTCTTCTCGTACAAGGCTTTGGCTAGCAAGGTTGTTTGAAGCAAACACAAGCACGAACAGTACAGCAAAAACTTACACAAGAACATATTGCAAGCATTATAAGACTCTACACTGTCTTCCTTGTTGTTCAAACACCTTACTAGAAATATCTAGACCTTAGAGAGACCAATCATGCAAACCAAGTTCTAACAAGCTCTACGGTAGTTCTCCACTAATAGATTAAACTACATGATGCAAGAACTTAAACATGATCTATGAGAGCTCAAAAAAATTGCCAAGTTTCAAGTTATTCCAAACCATATGAAGCATTTTCTGATTCCAACCAAATAGCAATCAACGAAGCAATTTTCAGCCTTCGCCATGAACATTAAAGCACAACTAAGAACACAAGTGTTCCATATGAAAAAGCGGAGCGTAATATCTCCAATACAAGGATGGTGGGATCCAACTTTATTAAAACCAAAACAAAAATAAAAGCAAACAGACGCTCCAAGTAAAGAACATAAGATGTGATGGAATAAAAATATAGTTTCACTAGAAGTGACCTGATAAGTTGTCGATGAAGAAGGATGCCTTGGGCATCCCCGAGCTTAGATGCTTGAGTCTTTAAAATATGCAGGATGAACCATGGGCATCCCCAAGCTTAGACTTTTCACTCTTCTTGATCATATTGTATCATCCTCTTCTCTTGACTCTTGAAAACTTCCTCCACACCAAACTTAAAGCAAACTCATTAGAGGGTTAGTGCATAATCAAAAATTCATACATTCAGAGGTGACATAATCATTCTTAACACTTCTGGACATTGCACAAAGCTACTGAAAGTTAATGGAACAAAGAAATCCATTCAACATATCAAAAGAGGCAACGAAATAAACCAGAATCTGTCAAAACAGAACAGTCCGTAAAGACGAATTTTCCAGAGGCACTTAACTGCTCAAACAAAACTCAAAACTAATGAAAGTTGTACATACATATCCGAGGATCACGCACGTAAATTGGCAGATTTTGTTGATTTTTCTACAGAGAGTTCTACGCAAATTCGTGATGCAAAAATCTGTTTCTGCGCAGCAATCCAAATCTAGCATCAACTTTACCATAGAGACTTTACTTGGCACAAAAACATGATAAGGAGAGGTTGCTACAGTAGTAACAACTTCCAAGACTCAACAATACAGTAGTAAAATAAAACATGGGTTATCTTCCAAGAAGTGATTTTCTTTTACGCCTTTCAGGTAGGCGCAGAAAGTGCAAATCAAGTATTATCAAGAGAGGAAGCATCAACATTATTACCTGGGGAGTTTGGAGTTTTCTCAACAATGCATTGTATCTGGTCTATATAAGTAACTCCTCTTTCATTGCTCTTAGGCTTACTATTCTCATCAAACAAATTTTCAGGAACAAGCCAAGCATAGTTATTTTCTAAAGCTTCATGCATCCCTAGGAGCTTACTAGGTATTGGTACTTTGATCTCCCCCTCACCATTAACATTATTAGTGTACTTTAATCTATCCATGTCCTTCTTTTCAAGTGTTTTTGCAAAATCAGTATAAAACCCAAGCCTCTTATGCTTAATAAAAACTTTTCTAGCTTCTTTAGCTATATCACCAAATTCTCTAAGAAGGACCTCTAAAACAAAATCTCTCTTTTCCCCCATCTCCATATCAGAGAGTGTAAGAAACATGTGTTGCATTATTGGATTAAGATTAACAAATCTAGCCTCCAACATGTGTACTAAGGAAGCAGTAGCAATTTCATAATTAGGAGCAAGTTCTACCAAGGATCTATCTTCAAAATCGTCAACTATACTAACATGAGTGAAAAATTCTTCTATATTATCTCTTCCAATGATAGACCCTTGCCCTACCGGTATATCTTTCAGAGTGAACTTAGGAGGAAGCATGATGAAATAAACAAAAGGTAAATAAAGTAAATGCAAGTAACTAATTTTTTTGTGTTTTGATATAGAGCAAGTAAACAAGACAGAAAGTAAAGCAACTAATTTTTGTGTGTTTTTAATATAAAGCAAACAAGACAGAAAATAAAATAAAGTAAAGCAAGACAAAAACGAAGTAAAGAGATGGAGACTCCCTTGCAGCGTGTCTTGATCTACCCGGCAACGGCGTCCAAAACAGCCTTGATACGCATGATGCACACGTCCGTTGGGAACCCCAAGAGGAAGGTGTGATGAGCAGCAGCAAGTTTTCCCTCAAAAAGAAACCAAGGTTATCGAACCAATAGGGAGTCAAAGAACATGAAGGTTGTTGGTGGAGGAGTAGTGCGGCGCAACACCAGTGAAACCGGCACCAAGAACCCGCACCACAATCAAGATACTTTGCTCCAACGTAACAGTGAGGTTGTCAATCTCACCGGCTTGCGAAACAAAGGATTAAACGACGTATCGAGTGGAAGATGATGTTTGTTTGCAAAGAACAACAGAGAACAATGATTGCAGTAGATTGTATTCAGATGTAAAAGAATGGACCGGGGTCCACAGCTCACTAGTGGTGTCTCTCCAATAAGATAAATAACATGTGGGTGAACAAATTTACAAATTGACAAATAAAGATTCAATACATATCATGATGATTACTATGAGATTTAATCAGGGCATTACGAAAAAGTACATAGACCGCTATCCAGCATGCATCTATGCCTAAATAATCCACCTTCAGTGTTAGCATCCGCACCCCTTCCGTATTAAGTTGCAAACAACGGACAATTGCATTAAGTATGGTGCGTAATGTAATCAACACAAATATCCTTAGACAAAGCATTGATGTTTTATCCCTAGTAGCAACAGCACATCCACAACCTTCGAACTTTCTGTCACTGTCCAAGATTCAATGGAGGCATGAACCCACTATCGAGCATAAATACCCCTCTTGGAGTTACAAGTATCAACTTGGCCAGAGCCTCTACTAGCAATTGGAGAGCATGCAAGAACATAAACAACACATATATGATAAATTGATAATCAACTTGACATAATATTCTATATTCATTGGATCTCGCCAAACACAACATGTAGCATTACAAATAGATGATCTTGATCATGTTAGGCAGCTCACAAGATCTAAACATGATAGCACAAGAGGAGAAGACAAACATCTAGCTACTGCTATGGACCCATAGTCCAAGGATGAACTACTCACGCATCAATCCGGAGGCGGCATGATGATGTAGACCCTCCGGTGAACTAAGCTTGGGGATGCTGATACGGCTCAACGTATCGATAATTTCTTATGTTCCATGCTACTTTATTGATGATACCTACATGTTTTATGCACATTATATGTCGTATTTACGCATTTTCCTGAACTAACCTATTAACAAGATGCCGAAGAGCCAGTTTGCTTTCTGCTGTTTTTGGTTTCAGAAATCCTAGTAAGGAAATATTCTCGGAATTGGACGAAATCAACGCCAGGTCCTATTTGCACGAAGCTTCCGAAGACCGAAGGAGTCGAAGTGGCCACGAGGTGGCCACACCACAAGGCGGCGCGGCCCAGGCCCGGGCCGCGCCACCTATGGTCTGGGGCCCACAGGGCTGCCCTTCCACTTAAAGCCTCCGTCGCGAAACCCCGCACGAGAGCCACGACACGGAAACCTTCCAGAGACGCGCCGCCGCGAATCCCATCTCGGGGATTCAGGAGATCGCCTCGCACACCCTGCCGGAGAGGGGATTCATCGCCCGGAGGACTTTACACCGCCATGGTCGCCTCCGGAGTGATGAGTGAGTAGTTCACCTGGACTATGGGTCCATAGCAGTAGGTAGATGGTCGTCTTCTCCTAATTGTGCTTCATTGTTGGATCTTGTGAGCTGCCCAACATGATCAAGATCATCTATCTGTAATACTATATGTTGTGTTTGTCGGGATCCGATGGATAGAGAATACTATGTTATGGTGATTATCAATCTATTGTTTATGTGTTGTTTATGATCTTGCATGCTCTCCGTTATTAGTAGAGGCTCTGGCCAAGTTTTTGCTCTTAACTCCAAGAGGGAGTATTTATGCTCGATAGTGGGTTCATGCCTTCATTGACACCTGGGACAGTGACAGTAAGTTCTAAGGTTGTGTTGTGTTGTTGCCACTAGGGATAAAACATTGATGCTATGTCTAAGGATGTAGTTGTTGATTACATTACACACCATACTTAATGCAATTGTCTGCTTTGCAACTTAATACTGAATGGGGTTCGGATGATAACCTATGGACTTTTTAGGCATAGATGCAGTTGGATGGCGGTCTATGTACTTTGTCGTAATGCCCAATTAAATCTCACTATATTTATCATATCATGTATATGCATTGTTATGCCCTTTTCTATTTGTCAATTGCCCGACTATAATTTGTTCACCCAACATGCTTTTATCTTATGGGAGAGACACCTCTAATGAACTGTGGACCCCGGTCCTATTCTTTACATCGCATACACCCTCGCAATACTTGTTTTACTATTTTCTTCTTGCAAACAATCATCTTCCACACAATACGGTTAATCCTTTGTTACAAGAAGCCGGTGAGATTGACAACCTCACTGTTGGGGCAAAGTACTTTGGTTGTGTTGTGCAGTTCCACGTTGGCGCCGAATCCGGTGTTGCGCCGATCACATTTCGCCACCATCAACCCTTCAACGTGCTTCTTGGCTCCCCCTGGTTCGATTAAACCTTGGTTTCTTTCTGAGGGAAAACTTGCCACCGTGCGCATCATACCTTCCTCTTGGGGTTCCCAACGGACGTGTACATTTACGCGCATCGTGGTGCTGAGGCGATCTCCGAATCCCCGAGATGGGATTGGCGGCGGCGGCGCCTCCGAAGGTTTTCCGTATCGTGGCTCTCGGCACAGGGGTTTTCGCGACGAAGGCTATAAGTAGGCGAAAGGCAGGAGGCTACGCGAGGGCCCACACCATAGGGCGGCCGGGCCCCACCCAGACGCGCGGCCCTGTGGTGTCGGCGCTCGTCGCCCCACTTCGCATCCCTCCCGGTCTTCTGGAAGCTCCGTGGAAAAATAAGACCCTGGGCGTTGATTTCGTCCAATTCCGAGAATATTTCCTTTGTAGGATTTCTGAAACCAAAAACAGCAAAAACAGCAACTGGCGCTTCGGCATCTTGTTAATAGGTTAGTGCCGGAAAATGCATAATAATGATGTAAAGTATGTATAAAACATGTGAGTATTGTCATAAAAGTAGCATGGAACATAAGAAATTATAGATACGTTTGAGACGTATCATGGGTGAATAAATTACAGGTGGGCAATTGACAAATAGAGATTCATATACATATCATGATGACTACTATGAGATTTAATCAGGGCATTACGACAAAGAACATAGACCGCCATCCAACATGCATCTATGCCTAAAAAGTCCACCTTCAGGTTAGCATCCGCACCCCTTCCAGTATTAAGTTGCAAACAACAGACAATTGCATTAAGTATGGTGCGTAATGTAATCAACACAAATATCCTTAGACAAAGCATCGATGTTTTATCCCTAGTGGCAACAACACATCCACAACCTTAGAACTTTATGTCACTGTCCCAGATTCAATGGAGGCATGAACCCACTATCGAGCATAAATACTCCCTCTTGGAGTCACAAGTATCAACTTGGCCAGAGCCTCTACTAGCAACGGAGAGCATGCAAGAACATAAACAACACATATATGATAGATCAATTAATCAACTTGACATAGTATTCAATATTCATCGGATCCCACCAAACACAACATGTAGCATTACAAATAGATGATCTTGATCATGTTAGGCAGCTCACAAGATCTAAACATGATAGCACAAGAGGATAAGACAACCATCTAGCTACTGCTATGGACCCATAGTCCAAGGATGAACTACTCATGCATAAGTCCGGAGGCGGGCATGGTGATGTAGAGCCCTCCTGATGATTCCCCTCCTGCAGGGTGTCGGAGGCGATCTCCTGAATCCCCCGAGATGGGATTGCGGCGGCGATGTCTCCAAGAACTTTTCTCGTATCGTGGCTCTCGGTACTAGGGTTTCCGCGATGGAGAGAATATATAGGCGAAGGGGTAGCGCAGGGGGGTGCCCGAGGGGCCCACCCCATAAGGCGGCGCGGCCAGAGGTGGGGCCGCCTGATACGCGTAGATGCACATGTCCGTTGGGAACCCCAAGTGGAAGGTATGATGCGTATAGAAGCAAGTTTCCCTCAGTATGAAACCAAGGTTTAATCGAACCAGTAGGAGCCAAGAAGCACGTTGAAGGTTGATGGTGGCGAAATGTGATGCGGCGCAACAACAGGGATTCCGGCGCCAACGTGGAACCTGCACAACACAACCAAGTACTTTGCCCCAACGAAACAGTGAGGTTGTCAATCTCACCGGCTTGCTGTAACAAAGGATTAACCGTATTGTGTGGAAGATGATTGTTTGCAAGAAAACAGTAAACAAGTATTGCAGTAGATTGTATGCGATGTAAAGAATAGGACCGGGGTCCACAGTTCACTAGAGGTGTCTCTCCCATAAGATAAAAGCATGTTGGGTGAACAAATTACAGTCGGGCAATTGACAAATAGAGAAGAGCATAACAATGCATATACATGATATGATAAATATAGTGAGATTTAATCCGGGCATTACGACAAAGTACATAGACCGCCATCCAACTGCATCTATGCCTAAAAGTCCACCTTCAGTTATCATCCGAACCCCATTCGTATTAAGTTGCAAAGCAACAGACAATTGCATTAAGTATGGTGCGTAATGTAATCGACAACTACATCCTTAGACATAGAATCAATGTTTTATCCCTAGTGGCAACAGCACATCACAACCTTAGAACTTTCTATCACTGTCCCAGGTGTCAATGAAGGCATGAACCCACTATCGAGCATAAATACTCCCTCTTGGAGTTAAGAGTAAAAACTTGGCCAGAGCCTCTACTAATAACGGAGAGCATGCAAGATCATAAACAACACATAAACAATAGATTGATAATCACCATAACATAGTATTCTCTATCCATCGGATCCCGACAAACACAACATATAGTATTACAGATAGATGATCTTGATCATGTTAGGCAGCTCACAAGATCCAACAATGAAGCACATAAGGAGAAGACGACCATCTAGCTACTGCTATGGACCCATAGTCCAGGGGTGAACTACTCACTCATCACTCCGGAGGCGATCATGGCGATGAAGAGTCCTCCGGAGATGAATCCCCTCTCCGGCAGGTGCCGGAGGTGATCTCCCCGAATCCCCCGAGATGGGATTCGGCGGCGGCGTCTCTGGAAGGTTTTCCGTATCGTGGCTTCGATCGGGGTTTCGCGACGGAGGCTATAGGCGCAAGGGCAGGTCAAGAGGCGGCACGAGGCCCAGGGACAGGTGGCGCGGCCAGGGCCTGGGCCGCCCTATCACCCGGCCACCTCGTGGCCCCACTTCACTCCTTCGGTCTTCTGGAAGCTTCAAAAATAGGACCCTGGGCGGTGATTTCGTCCAATTCCGAGAATATTTTTACTAGGATTTCTGAAACCAAAAACAGCAGAAAAACAGCAACTGGCTCTTCGACATCTTGTTAATAGGTTAGTTCCAAAATGCGTAAATACGACATATAATGTGCATAAAACATGTAGGTATCATCAATAAAGTAGCATGGAACATAAGAAATTATCGATACGTTGGAGACGTATCAGCATCCCCAAGCTTAGTTCTGCTCGTCCCGAGCAGGTAAAATGATAACAAAGATAATTTCTGAAGTGACATGCCATCATAATCTTGATCATACTATTTGTAAACATATGTAATGAATGCAGCGATCAAAACAATGGTAATGACATGAGTAAACAATGAATCATAAAGCAAAGACTTTTCATGAATAGTACTTCAAGACAAGCATCAATAAGTCTTGCATAAGAGTTAACTCATAAAGCAATAAATCAAAGTAAAGGTGTTGAAGCAACACAAAGGAAGATTAAGTTTCAGCGGTTGCTTTCAACTTATAACATGTATATCTCATGGATATTGTCAACATAAAGTAGTATAACAAGTGCAATATGCAAGTATGTAGGAATCAATGCACAGTTCACACAAGTGTTTGCTTCTTAAGGTGGAAGGAGATAGGTAAACTGACTCAACAATAAAAGTAAAAGAATGGTCCTTCAAAGAGGAAAGCATCGATTGCTGTATTTGTGCTAGAGCTTTTATTTTGAAAACATGAAACAATTTTGTCAACGGTAGTAATAAAGCATATGAGTTATGTAAATTATATCTTACAAGTTGCAAGCCTCATGCATAGTATACTAATAGTGCCCGCACCTTGTCCTACTTAACTTGGACTACCGGATCTTTGCAATGCCATGTTTCAACCAAGTGTCACAAAGGGGTACCTCCATGCCGCCTGTACAAAGGTCTAAGGAGAAAGCTCGCATTTTGGATTTCTCGCTTTTGATTATTCTCAACTTAGACATCCATACCGGGACAACATGGACAACAGATAATGGACTCCTCTTAAATGCATAAGCATGTAGCAACAATTATTATTCTCATATGAGATTGAGGATATATGTCCAAAACTGAAACTTCAACCATGATTCATGGCTTTAGTTAGCGGCCCAATGTTCTTCTCTAACAATTTGCATGCTCCAATCATTAAGGTGATAGATCCTTCAGACAAGACGGACATGCATAGCAACTCACATGATATTCAACAATAGTTGATGGCGTTCCCCAGAAGCATGGTTATCGCACAACAAGCAACTTAATAAAATATAAAGTGCATAAGTATATATTCAATACTACGATAGTTTTTAAGGCTATTTTGTCCCATGAGCTATATATTGCAAAGGTGAATGATGGAATTTTAAAGGTAGCACTCAAGCAATTTACTTTGGAATGGCGGAGAAATACCATGTAGTAGGTAGGTATGGTGGACACAAATGGCATAGTGGTTGGCTCAAGGATTTTGGATGCATGAGAAGTATTCCCTCTCGATACAAGGTTTAGGCTAGCAAGGTTATTTGAAGCAAACTCAAGGATGAACCGGTGCAGCAAAACTCACATAAAAGACATATTGTAAACATTATAAGACTCTACACCGTCTTCCTTGTTGTTCAAAACTCAATACTAGATATTATCTAGACTTTAGAGAGACCAAATATGCAAATCAAATTTTAGCAAGCTCTATGTATTTCTTCATTAATGGGTGCAAAGCATATGATGCAAGAGCTTAAACATGAGCACAACAATTGCCAAGTATCACATTATCCAAGACATTTTAGAATTACTACATGTAGCATTTTCCAATTCCAAGAAGAAACTTCGCCTTGAACATTATGAGTAAAGCCTAAGGACATATTTGTCCATATGCAACAGCGGAGCGTGTCTCTCTCCCACAAAGTGAATGCTAGGATCCATTTTATTCAAACAAAAAAAAACAAAAACAAACCGATGCTCCAAGTAAAGAACACAAGATGTGACTGAATAAAAATATAGTTTCAGGGGAGGAACCTGATGATGTTGTCGATGAAGAAGGGGATGCCTTGGGCATCCCCAAGCTTAGACGCTTGAGTCTTCTTAAAATATGCAGGGATGAACCACGGGGGCATCCCCAAGCTTAGAGCTTTCACTCATCTTGATCATAGTATATCATACTCCTCTCTTGACCCTTGAAAACTTCCTTCACACCAAACTTCAAGCAAACTCATTAGAGGGTTAGTGCACAATTAATAATTCACACATTCAGAGGTGACACAATCATTCTTTACACTTCTGGACATTGCATAAAGCTACTGGACATTAATGGATCAAAGAAATTCATCCAACATAGCAAAAGAGGCAATGCGAAATAAAAGGCAGAATCTGTCAAAAACAGAACAGTCCGTAAAGACGAATTTTAAAATGGCACCAGACTTGCTCAAATGGAAAAACTCAAAACTAATGAAAGTTGAGTACATATCTGAGGATCACTCACGTAAATTGGCATATTTTTCGAATTTTCTACAGAGACTTGTGCCCAGATTCGTGACAGACAGCAATGCTGTTTCTGCGCAGCGATCCCAAATATAACATCAACTTTGACATAGAAACTTTACTTGGCACAAAAACATGATAAGGAGAGGTTGCTACAGTAGTAAACAACTTCCAAGACTCAAATATAAAATAAAGTACTGTAGTAAAAACATGGGTTGTCTCCCATAAGCGCTTTCTTTAACGCCTTTAACTAGGCGCAGAAAGTGCAAATCAAGTAACATCGAGAGTAGAAGCATCAACATTATAACTTGTTCTAATAATAGAATCAAAAGGCAACTTCATTCTCTTTCTAGGGAAGTGTTCCATACCTTTCTTGAGAGGAAATTGATATTTAATATTACCTTCCCTCATATCAATAACAGCACCAACAGTTCGAAGAAAAGGTCTTCCCAACACAATAGGACAAGATGCATTGCATTCGATATCCAAGACAACAAAATCAACGGGGACAAGGTTATTGTTAACCGTAATGTGCACATTATCAATCCTCCCCAAAGGTTTCTTTTTAACATTATCGGCAAGATTAACATCCAAATAACAATTCTTCAATGGTGGCAAGTCAAGCATATCATAAATCTTTTTAGGCATAACAGAAATACTTGCACCAAGATCACATAAAGCATTACATTCAAAGTCATTGAATTTCATTTTAATGATGGGCTCCCAACCATCTTCTAACTTTCTAGGAATAGAAGTTTCAAGTTTTAGTTTCTCTTCTCTAGCTTTTATGAGAGCATTTGTAATATGTTTTGTAAAGGCTAAATTTATAGCACTAGCATTAGGACTTTTAGCAAGTTTTTGTAAGAACTTTATAACTTCAGAGATGTGGCAATCATCAAAATCTAAATCATTATGAGCTACAGCAATGGGATCATTGTTCCCAAGGTTGGAAAAAATTTCAGCAGTTTTATCACAAGCAGTTTCAGCAATTTCAGGCAGTTTTGTACGCTTTGCACTAGGAGTAGAAACATTGCCAACACCAATTATTTTACCATTGATAGTAGGAGGTGCAGCAACATGTGAAGAATTAACATTACTAGTGGTGGTAATAGTCCAAACTTTAGCTACATTATTCTCTTTAGCTAGTTTTTCATTTTCTTCTCTATCCCACCTAGCACGCAATTCAGCCATTAATCTTATATTCTCATTAATTATAACTTGGATGGCATTTGCTGTAGTAGTAATCTTATTATCAATATCATTATTAGGCATAACTTTCAATTTTAAAAGATTAACATCAGAGGCAAGTCTATCAACTCTAGAAGCAATAATATCAATTTTATCAAGCTTTTCCTCAACAGATTTGTTAAAAGAAGTTTGTGTACTAATAAATTCTTTAAGCATAGCTTCAAGACCAGAGGGTACACTCCTATTATTATTGTAAGAATTCCCATAAGAATTACCATAACCATTACCATTAGCAGAAGGATATGGCCTATAGTTATTACCAGAGTTGTTCCTATAAGCATTGTTGTTGAAATTATTATTTTTAATGAAATTCACATCAACATTTTCTTCTTGAGCAACCAATGAAGCTAAAGGAACATTATTTGGATCAACATTAGATCTACCATTCACAAGCATAGACATAATCACATCAATCTTATCACTCAAGGAAGAGGTTTCTTCAACAGAATTTACCTTCTTACCTTGTGGAGCTCTTTCCGTGTGCCATTCAGAGTAATTTATCATCATATCATCAAGAAGCTTTGTAGCCGCCCCCAAAGTGATGGACATAAAGGTACCTCCAGCAGCTGAATCCAATAAATTCTGCGAAGAAAAATTTAGTCCTGCATAGAAGGTTTGGATGATCATCCAAGTAGTCAGTCCATGGGTTGGGCAATTCTTTACCAAAGTTTTCATTCTCTCCCATGCTTGAGCAACATGTTCAGTATATAATTGCTTAAAATTCATTATGCTACTTCTCAAAGATATAATTTTAGCGGGAGGATAATATCTACCAATAAAAGCATCCTTACATTTAGTCCATGAATCAATACTATTCTTAGGCAAAGATAGCAACCAATCTTTAGCTCTTCCTCTTAATGAGAAAGGAAACACTTTCAATTTAATAATATCACCATCTACATCCTTATACTTTTGCATTTCACAAAGTTCAACAAAATTATTGAGATGGGCAGCAGCATCATCAGAACTAACACCAGAAAATTGATCTCTCATAACCAGGTTCAGTAAAGCAGGTTTAATTTCAAAGAATTCTGCTGTAGTAGCAGGTGGAGCAATAGGTGTGCATAGGAAATCATTATTATTTGCGTTTGTGAAGTCACACAACTTAGTATTTTCAGGGGTATTCATTTTAGCAACAGTAAATAAAACAAACTAGATAAAGTAAATGCAAGTAACTAATTTTTTGTGTTTTTGATATAGAGAGCAAGACAATAAATAAAGTAAAACTAGCAACTAATTTTTTTGTGTTTTGTTTAGGTGCAGCAAACAAAGTAGTAAATAAAATAAAGCAAGACAAAAACAAAGTAAAGAGATTGAGAAGTGGAGACTCCCCTTGCAGCGTGTCTTGATCTCCCCGGCAACTGCCACTTTAAATTTAGCTTGATACGCGAGATGCACACGTCCGTTGGGAACCCCAAGTGGAAGGTATGATGCGTATAGAAGCAAGTTTCCCTTAGTATGAAACCAAGGTTTAATCGAACCAGAGGAGCCAAGAAGCACGTTGAAGGTTGATGGTGGCGAAATGTGATGCGGCGCAACAACAGGATTCCGGCGCCAACGTGGAACCTGCACAACACAATCCAAGTACTTTGCCCCAACGAAACAGTGAGGTTGTCAATCTCACCGGCTTGCTGTAACAAAGGATTAACCGTATTGTGTGGAAGATGATTGTTTGCAAGAAAACAATAAAACAAGTATTGCAGTAGATTGTATGTATGTAAAGAATAGGACCGGGGTCCACAGTTCACTAGAGGTGTCTCTCCCATAAGATAAAAACATGTTGGGTGAACAAATTACAATGGCAATTGACAAATAGAGAAGAGCATAACAATGCATATACATGATATGATAAATATAGTGAGATTTAATCCGGGCATTACGACAAAGTACATAGACCGCCATCCAACTGCATCTATGCCTAAAAAGTCCACCTTCAGGTTATCATCCGAACTCCATTGAGTATTAAGTTGCAAAGCAACAGACAATTGCATTAAGTATGGTGCGTAATGTAATCGACAACTACATCCTTAGACATAGAATCAACGTTTTATCCCTAGTGGCAACAGCACATCACAACCTTAGAACTTTCTGTCACTGTCCCATGTGTCAATGAAGGCATGAACCCACTATCGAGCATAAATACTCCCTCTTGGAGTTAAGAGTAAAAACTTGGCCAGAGCCTCTACTAATAACGGAGAGCATGCAAGATCATAAACAACACATAAACAATAGATTGATAATCACCATAACATAGTATTCTCTATCCATCGGATCCCGACAAACACAACATATAGTATTACAGATAGATGATCTTGATCATGTTAGGCAGCTCACAAGATCCAACAATGAAGCACATAAGGAGAAGACGACCATCTAGCTACTGCTATGGACCCATAGTCTAGGGGTGAACTACTCACTCATCACTCCGGAGGCGATCATGGCGATGAAGAGTCCTCCGGAGATGAATCCCCTCTCCGGCGGGTGCCGAGGCGATCTCCGAATCCCGAGATGGGACGCGGCGCGCGGCGTCTTTGGAAGGTTTTCCGTATCGTGGCTCTCGGTACTGGGGTTTTCGCGACGGAGGCTATAAGTAGGCGAAAGGGCAGGTCAAGAGGCGGCACGAGGGACCCAGGACGGCGCGGCCAGGGCCTGGGCCGCGCCGCCCTATCACCTCGCCACCTCGTGGCCCCACTTCGACTCCCCTTCGGTCTTCTGGAAGCTTCGTGCAAAAATTGGACCCTGGGCGGTGATTTCGTCCAATTCCGAGAATATTTCCTTACTAGGATTTCTGAAACCAAAAACAGCAGAAAAACAACTGGCTCTTCGGCATCTTGTTAATAGGTTAGTTCCGGAAAATGCGTAAATACGACATATAATGTGCATAAAACATGTAGGTATCATCAATAAAGTAGCATGGAACATAAGAAATTATCGATACGGTGTGGCCGCCTCGTGGCCCTTCTCCGTCTCCTCTTCGGTGCTCTGGAACCTTCCGTGGAAAATAAGACCATGGGCTTTTGTTTCGTCCAATTCCGAGAATATTTCCTGTGTAGGATTTCTGAAACCAAAAACAGCAGAAAACAACTGGCGCTTCGGCATCTTGTTAATAGGTTAGTGCCGGAAAATGCATAAAACATCATAAAGTGTGAACAAAACATGTAGGTATTGTCATAAAACTAGCATGGAACATAAGAAATTATAGATACGTTGGAGACGTATCAAGCATCCCCAAGCTTAGTTCCTCTGAAGTGAGTGCTACCAACATAATCTTGATCAACATTATTGTAAAGCATATGAGATGAATGAAGTGATTCGAAGCAATAGATTGCTAACAAAAAGATAATGACTAAACAACTGAATCATATAGCAAAAACTTTTCATGAATAGTACTTTCAAAACAAGTATCAAAAAGACTTGCATAAGAGCTAACTCATAAAGCAATAGATTCTTAATAGAAGGTTTCGAAGCAACACAAAGGATGATTAAGTTTCAGCAATTGCTTTCAACTTGTAACATGTATATCTCATGGATAATTGTCAACATAAAGTAATATAACAAGTGCAATAAGTAAACATGTAAGAATCAATGCACAGTTGACACAAGTGTTTGCTTCTAAGATAGAAAGAAGTAGGCAAACTGACTCAACATAAAGTAGAAGAAAGGCCCTTCGCAGAGGGAAGCAGGGATTACTCATGTGCTAGAGCTTTTTATTTTGAAAACATGGAAACAATTTTGTCAACGGTAGTAATAATTCATATGTGTTATGCATAAAACTTCCTATAAGTTGCAAGCCTCATGCATCGAATACCAATAGTGCTCGCACCTTGTCCTAATTAGCTCGGATTTCCATGGATTATCATTGCATTACATATGTTTCAACCAAGTGTCACAAAGGGGTACCTCTATGTCACCTGTACAAAGGTCCAAGGAGATAGATCGCATTTGATTTCTCGTTTTTGATAAATCTCAACTTGAGGACATCCATACCGGGACAACATAGAAAACAGATAATGGACTCCTCTTTTTAATGCTTAAAGCATTCAACAACAAATAATATTCTCATAAGAGATTCTGAGGATTAATGTCCAAGCTGAAACTTCCACCATGATACATGGCTTTGGTTGGCGGCCCAATGTTCTTCTCTAACAATATGCATACTCAAACCATTTAATCATGATAAATCACCCTTACTTCAGACAAGACGAACATGCATAGCAACTCACATGATATTCAACAAAGTAAAAAGTTGATGGCGTCCCCAGAAACATGGTTACCGCTCAACAAGCAACTTATAAGAACTAAGATACATAGCTACATATTCATCACCACAATAGTTTTTAAGCTATTTTCCCATGAGCTATGTATTGTAAAGACAAAGAATGAAATTTTGGGGGGAGTTGATACGTCCAAAACGTATCTACTTTCCCGAACACTTTTGCTATTGTTTTGCCTCTAATTTGTGTATTTTGGATACAACTAACACGGACTAATGCTGTTTTCAGCAGAATTGCTCTGGTGTCTCGTTTTTGTGCAGAAATCCAACTTTCGGGAAAATCCTCGGAATTTATGCAGAAGGCCCTATTTTACCAGAATATTGACGGAGCCAGAAGGGCAAAGAGGTGGAGGCCCGAGGGCCCCACACCATATGGCGGCGCGGCCCAGGGGGGCCCGCGCGGCCATGTGGTGTGGCCCCCTCGGCCGGCCTCCGACGCCCCCCTTCGGACTACTTATTGGGTTCGACCTGAAAACGCACGGGGAGAAGTCGAAGTCGCCAGAAACCCTCCAGAGAGCCGCCACATCGCGAAACTCCGTCGCGGGAGCCAGAAGTCTCCGTTCTGGCACTCCGCCGGGACGGGGAATTGGAGGAGATCATCACCGCCATCACCGCCAACGCCTCTCCATCGACCAGCCATGTTTCCCCCATCCATGTGTGAGTAATTCCCCCGCTGTAGGCTGAAGGGGATGGTAGGGATTGGATGAGATTGGTCATGTAATAGTCATAAGATTGTTAGGGCATAGTGCCTAGTATCCGTAGATGTCACTTTTATGATATTGTTGCAACTTGTTATGCTTAATGCTTGTCACTAGGGCCCGAGTGCCATGATCTCAGATCTGAACATGTTATTGATTCATGAAGATATTCGTTGTTTATGATCTTACCTGCAAGTTGTATACACATGTCGCTGTCCGGAACCAATGGCCCCGAAGTGACAAGAATCGGGACAACCGGAGGGGATGGTAGTGATGTGAGGATCACATGTGTTCACGGAGTGTTAATGCTTTGCTCCGGTACTCTATTAAAAGGAGTACCTTAATATCCAGTAGTTTCCCTAGAGGCCCGGCTGCCACCGGCTGGTAGGACAAAAGATGTTGTGCAAGTTTCTCATTGCGAGCACGTACGACTAAATATGGAACACATGCCTATTGATTGATTAGTACTTGGATACCGTTTTATTATTATCTGCAAATGCCCCTGCTTTGATTGTTACATGAGTTTCTCTCATCCATGCAACGCCCGTTAAATCCGTCCCTGTGCCTACAGTATTTTAATCCTGCTGTTTACTATAATCACTACTGCTGTCTTTATTTCACCGCTGCTGTTATTTCACTATTTCTACTGCTATAAAACTGTTACTACTGATAAACTCTTGCGAGCAAGTCTGTTTCCAGGTGCAGCTGAATTGACAACTCCGCTGTTAAGGCTTACAAGTATTCTTTGTCTCCCCTTGTGTCGAATCAATAAATTGGGTAATACTTCCCTCGAAGACTGTTGCGATCCCCTATACTTGTGGGTCATCAAGACTATTTTCTGGCGCCGTTGCCGGGGAGCATAGCTTTATTTGGAAGTTCACTTGGATTGATATTGTTCGCTGCAAATTCTCCATCATGGGTAAACCTCGCGATACTAAGATCGCCATATTACCATCCACTACAAGAAAAGGTACAACTCTTAGTACCTCTGCTGCTCTTGATTCACCATCTGTGATAAGTAAACTTGTTTCACCACCACAAACTTCAAATGCTGGTACTTCTGCTGAATCTGAAAATTCCTCTCATAATTGTGATGATGCTTCTGCTGTGCTTGATAATGATGGTTCGTTAGGATCTTTTCTAGATGCTACAATTGCTAAGTCTAGACAAATTGAAAATACTGAAACTCCTAATGAAAATGCTGCTACACCTGTTAATTCACCTGAGTCTGTTGAATATTCTAGTGATGATCTTGATGAAGATTATGTAGAGCTTGATGATGATTTTATTGAAAAATGCAATGCTACTACTGATGCAAGAAAAATTAAAAAGTTGCTTGCAGAACATGCTGTTAGATATAAACTGTCTCCTGATCCTAAATTTGCCACATCTCCTATAAACATTAGGGATAAAGATTATGATTTTTCTCTTGATTTATCTCATATAGCTATTGTTGAGAAAACACCCTTTTGTGGTACTGAAAAAGAAAGTGCTGTTGAACACATGACTGAGTTATCTACTCTTAGTGGCTTGTTTTCTGATGATATTAAGATGCGTACTTATTTTGTCGCTAAAATTTTTCCTTTCTCATTAAAGGATGATGCTAAAACTTGGTATAATAATTTGCCTCCTGGTTCTATTAAAAGTCCAAAAGAATTGCTTGATGTTTTCTTCCGGAAATACTTTCCTGCTAGTGCTCAACATGCTGCTTTGCAGAGAATTTATAATTTTGACCAGGAAGATGGAGAGAAATTGCCTGAGGCTTGGGCGAGATTTTGCTCTCTTATTAGAGCTCAGCCTGACCATGATTTGGAAAAGCATGATTTACTTGATATATTTTATAGTGGACTAACCATTGAGTCTAGGGCATACCTGGATAGTTGTGCTGGTTGTGTTTTCAGGAAAAGAACTCCAGACGACGCTGAAGAATTATTGGCTAAAATAGGCCGGAATCATGATGATTGGTCTACACCTGAACCAACCCCGACACCGATAGTGAAGAAGAGGGGTATGATTAAATTAAATGATGAAGATATGAGGGAAGCCAAGAAGTCTCTTAAAGAGAAGGGTATTAAACCTGAAGATGTGAAGAATTTACCTCCTATAGAAGATTTATGTGAGATAACTCCCCCTTCATCCATGATTGAGGTACACTCTCTTCAACGCTTTACTAGGGAAGATATTCCGTATTCAAAACCTCCTGCTCAATGCTTAGATGAGTTTGATAATTATATTGTTAAGCAAGAAAACTTTAATATGAGAGTAGAGAATCATTTAATGGAAAATTCCCGAGCTATTAGTGAATTGCATGGTATTGTGGAGAGAACCTCCAATGATGTTAAGATACTTGTTAAACATTTTCAAATGGTTCAAACTCAAATTGATCAACTTACTAAAGTGCAAAATGACTTGTTGGGAAATAATTCTAAAGAAAAACATGCTTATGAAGTAACAACTAGAGGTGGTGTTTCTACCCAGGATCCTCTATATCCTGAAGGGCATCCCAAAAGAGTTGAACAAGATTCTCAACTAATTAAAACTAGTGCTCCATCTAAGAAAAAGAAAAAGAAACATAAGAATGTTGTAGAATCCTCTGAACCTATTAATGATCCTAATAGTATTTCTATTTCTGATGCTGAAACTGAAAGTGGTAATGAACATGATAAAGATAATGATAAGGATGATACTCCTGATAAAGAAGAAATTGAAAAAGAACCTGAAAAGCCTGCTAAAAATAAAAAGTACACTAAAGAAGATTTTATTACTGAGAAACATGGTAATGAAAGAGAACCTTGGGTTCAAAAGCCAATGCCTTTTCCTGCTAAGAAACTAAAATCAAAGGAGGAGGAACATTATAATAAATTTTGTGATTGGATGAAACCTTTATTTTTGCAAATCCCTTTGACTGATGCTATTAAATTGCCTCCTTATTCAAAGTATATGAAAGATATTGTTACTAACAAAAGGAAAGTCCCCAATGAGGAAATTTCCACTATGCTCGCTAATTACTCCTTCAATGGTAAGATTCCAAAGAAGCTTGGAGACCCAGGTATACCTACTATTCCTTGTTCTATCAAGAATAATTATGTTAGAACTGCTCTATGTGATTTGGGAGCAGGTGTTAGTGTAATGCCTTTTTCTCTTTATAAGAGACTTGATTTAGATAAATTGATACCAACTGATATATCTTTGCAAATGGCTGATAAATCTACTGCTATTCCTGTTGGTTTATGTGAAAATGTTCCTGTTCAAGTTACTCAGCATTGCTTGATATTAACTGATTTTGTTGTGTTGGAAATGCCTGAAGATGATAATATGTCCATTATTCTTGGAAGACCCTTTCTTAATACTGCAGGGGCTGTTATTGATTGCAATAAAGGCATGGTTACTTTCAATGTTGATGATAAGGAACACACTGTTTATTTTCCCAAGAGGATTGATAAAGTATGTGGAGTCAATACAATTTTTAATGTGAAAACTATCAAAGTGGGATCCATTGATTGTCCTATATATGAGCCTAAAGAAGAATATCAAACTCTTGTGATTGGATCCATATCAATTCAATATAAGGTAACATGATTGATTTGAGGTTTATTTCTTCTTATGTCATATAAAATTTATTTGGTAGCAAGACTTGATCAACCTTGTTAACAAGTATATTTTATTGCATAAAAGAGCTAAACAACATTTCTTTCTTTCTTTCTCCCTCCACTTATTTTACTTGCTGTAGCACTTTTTGTTTTGCAATATGCTTTAGTCATTTAAGATTTTAGAAATCATTTTCCTGCGCAGTAATCATTAATTTAATACCCAGAAATGTGCATTTTTCGAAGTTCTCTAAAAATTACAAAAATTACACCGTTGGTCCTATTTTTCGACGAGGCACCTGGGAGCACCAGAGGATGACCTGTGGGGCACCAGGAGGTGCCACACCATAGGCCGGCGCGGCCAGCAAGGGGGCCGCGCCACCTTGTGGTGTGGGCCACCCCTTGCCCCACTACATCATCTCTTCCTCCCAGCATCTTCTCTCTCCCGAAAAAACTCGTACCAAGTTCCTCTCACTCGTGTTTCTGCTCAAGAACTCGCGATTTTTCGATCTCCTTGCTCAGCCCAGATTTCTGTTTGAAATTTGGCACATTTACTCCTTGGTATGTGACTCCTTTGATTGTCCAATTAGAATTTCATTTGGTTGAGTATATCTTGAATATTTTGCTGCTGTAGATAACATGTTTAGTGAGCTTGCATGCTTGTTCTAAGTGGAAGAAATTAGTTTTGATGCATGTTTAGTACTCTAGCAAGTTCCTATAGTAGTTCCCTTCAATTACATACCTTGAAATCAAATTTTATAATGATTGTTGAAAATTTCAGAAGGGGAAGATGAAGAAATTCAAATTTGGAGAATTGTTCAAGAAAGCAACAACCAGCACCGGTAGGCCCTCAAGGGCGTCTACTCAGATTAGGCGATCCTACAATGAGGATGTCATCGCGCCTAGCTTCGCGCCCGAGGAGGACAATGGGGCTCCTAATGCTTCATCCTTCCCATGTTATGAGTTTCTGACAAATGCAGGGATATTGGATGATTTCTTCACCCTTGTCAACAGGGCAGGCTTAGCCACCTACGTGGGAGATGAAAGGGAACAATACTACAGGCTCACCAAAGTTTTCGTTGAGAGCTTCAAGTTCCACAACGCGCAATTTGAGCCGACAGTTGCATTCAAGATCTATGATATTCCTGTTACTATGAAATTGGAAGAATTTTGTCGTGCATTGGATATTGCCCCTGTAGGTACAGCAAGGAGGATTGATGACAACCCCCGGGACTTGTTGGAGCTCTACCGAGGGATCACCGAGGATGATTGCCGCACCATCCAGCGAGGGAAGATAAGAAACATTCAACTCCCCGCTATTAAATATTTCGCATATTACATTGCTACTAGCATTTTGGGTAGAGAAAATACTAGCAACATCTCTAGCTACCATCTTGCTTTCTTGAATGTTGCACTTACTGGAGAGACATCTTATCATCTTGGTTCTCTTATTGCTCGCCGCCTGTCTAGCAGGGGGCCTATTTTTGGAGGAACTATTGCACTGCGCATTTTAACACATCTAGAGATTCCTCTTGATTCTAATGATGTACCATTAACCCCTAGGAGACTAGATATTGCTGCTATGAAGAGCCATCATTTTGTTACTACTGACTCCACTATAGATAATATGGTCTATAGAATGTTGTTTGCTGATGGGAATGAGAAGGAAATCCCTCTTCCCCAGCCAGGTTTGTTCAATATTGACAGGCAATCATGGTCGCTCACTAAGGAGGCGGTGGAGGAACATATGAAGATACAAGAATTCCACCAGCAACATGACTCCGAGAACGCCGAGCCCTCCTACGACTACACCGTCACGTACCCCGACGTTTCCTCCAGCACATACCTGGAACCGGGTCGTTCTTCGTCGTACTACGGAGACACCACTTCATGGGGACCGTGGGAATGAACTCCACTTAGGCCAAAAGCCTAAGCTTGGGGGAGGTATACCGGCATCACTCATTCTTTGCATATTATGGTTGCTGGATACTTGTACATATTTGTTTAGTCTCTAGAGTGGTTTTCTAATGAGAGGGAGATGATATTTGGGGAAGTGCTGTCCAAAAACAGATTCTGTGCTGTTACCAAAAAAATTCGTGCGCACAGCCAGAACGTTATTTTGAGTTGCCAATTTTTGAGCATGTGCCCCAGGTTGTTATCTAACTTTCATTAGTTGAACACTTTTTGGTCTGAGCAATGGAAGATTTTTGTTAATTTCGATTTCTGTACTGCTGTCAGGATTTGGCAGATTTCTGTCATCCTGCTTTTCTGTGTTTCTGTTAGTTTGCATTCTTTTGTTTTCGCCTTGTTTCTTTCCTAAAACACAAAAATACCAAAAATATTTCTGTTGTTTCTCTTCACCATTTGGTTATTTGGTTCCTTGCTCTTAGTTTATTTCGTTTGCTATCGTTGGTTTGCTATGAGAAAACCCAAAAAGATTTTACTTTGTTTGCTTGTTTTCTTTCGTTCTTGTTTCTAATTCGAAAACACCAAAAATATTTGCTGTTCTTCTTTGGTTTGTAAAGTTCATCATGAGTTCAATGGTCTTCGGTGGCTGGAGCGTGGTTTTCATTTCATATTATCCAAGCTACACAAGTGAAAAGGCAATAATGACGATCTACAACAATCTGATTGTGGTGAGAGGCTGGTATGAACTCTATTTGCTTTCATTTTTGTACATATACTCATCCATATGAGCATGCTTAGTTGGTTCATGTGAGGTATATGTTATTTGAGAAAGTCTAGTAGTTCATGATCTCTCATGTTTAGCTCCAATTTATTAATATGAGTAGCATGTCATGGATGTTCGCTTGCATTGTTTTATTCATAAGTAAGTATGGCATTGTGGTATCCTCCTCTGAATAATTCATTTATATCGACTTGGCACATGCTCACGCATGCATATGACTGAACAAAAAGTCAATTAAGCCTCGATGATTTATATTGCTTCAGAGTTCTTGTATCACTTTTATGCCTCCGTTAATTTATTTTGCCGCAAGCATGATTATGACAGTTACTGCTCTCTTGATTTGTCGCTCCCTAGTCTTTTGCTAGCCTTCACTTGTACTGAGCGGGAACGCCGCTCGTGCTTCCAAACACCTGAAAACCAAGTTGTTCCAAAGTGTCCACCATAAATACCTATGCATGGCATTTCAAACCATTCCAAGTAAATTCTCATGCGCTACCTTTAAAACCTTCAAAATGCTTCTCAATTTGTGTTAATGTTTCATAGCTCATGAGGAAGTATGTGGTGTTTAGCTTTCAACCTTGTCATTTACTTTTGACGGACTCTCATATGGACTAGTGGCACATCCGCTTATCCAATAATTTTGCAAAAAGAGCTGGCAATGGGATTCCCGAATTAATTAACTTAAATAGACACTCCTCCATGGTTTGTGATTGTTGGACGGCACCCGAAGGATTCGGTTAGCCATGGCTTGTGTGAGCAAAGGTTGGGGGGAGTGTCATCATCATAATAAAACTTAAATAAAAAGGCACTCCTTCATGGTATGTGATTGTTGGCAGGCACCCGAGGATTCGGTTAGCCATGGTTTGTGAAAGAAAGGTTGGAAGGAGTGCCAACCAAAAATAAATAAAATGGGAGCCGCTCTTGTGAGTCCGGTTGATGAGGTAGTTAGTGTACCCATTACCATTCGTTGACAACAACAAACACCTCTCAAAATAATTTTACTCCTGCTTTACAAATGAAAAGCTCTAGCGCATGTTAATCCCTGCTTCCCTCTGCGAAGGGTCAATCTTTTACTTTTATGTTGTGTCTCCATTCTTTCTTTGAGCACTATCTTGAGAGCACGACTGTCATTCTTAGTATAATATGCTTGTCTCAAAATATGATTGATTGTGGTATAACTTTGATGCTTTTATCTTTGACAATCACTACTTCTAGTCTTTCTATGAACTCAAGAGGTGCCTCGGCATTTATGTTTTGCCGATCAAATACAGGCAAGCGAGATACCACTTTATCATATTCTCTTATGAACATTGCAATCCTGCTTATATACATGATTCATGGTGCTTATTATTAATTGTTGGTACCTCTCCATGATTGACATAGCTGTTGGATGATCTTATTTGCATGTATCTCATTATGAACTGCTTAAGTATTAGCCATAGCATGAGAATATATACATCATATGAGCAAATGTGTTCGTGAAAGTTCTTTTATCGCTCAGTTGTTAACTGAATTGCTTGAGGACAAGCAATAAGCTAAGCTTGGGGGGAGTTGATACGTCCAAAACGTATCTACTTTCCCGAACACTTTTGCTATTGTTTTGCCTCTAATTTGTGTATTTTGGATACAACTAACACGGACTAACGCTGTTTTCAGCAGAACTGCTCTGGTGTCTCGTTTTTGTGCAGAAATCCAACTTTCGGGAAAATCCTCGGAATTTATGCAGAAGGCCCTAGGGCAAGAGAGGTGGAGGCCCGAGGGCCCCACACCATATGGCGGCGCGGCCCAGGGGGGGCCCGCGCGGCCATGTGGTGTGGCCCCCTCGGCCGGCCTCCGACGCCCCCCTTCGGACTACTTATTGGGTTCGACCTGAAAACGCACGGGGAGAAGTCGAAGTCGCCAGAAACCCTCCAGAGAGCCGCCACATCGCGAAACTCCGTCGCGGGAGCCAGAAGTCTCCGTTCTGGCACTCCGCCGGGACGGGGAATTGGAGGAGATCATCACCGCCATCACCGCCAACGCCTCTCCATCGACCAGCCATGTTTCCCCCATCCATGTGTGAGTAATTCCCCCGCTGTAGGCTGAAGGGGATGGTAGGGATTGGATGAGATTGGTCATGTAATAGTCATAAGATTGTTAGGGCATAGTGCCTAGTATCCGTAGATGTCACTTTTATGATATTGTTGCAACTTGTTATGCTTAATGCTTGTCACTAGGGCCCGAGTGCCATGATCTCAGATCTGAACATGTTATTGATTCATGAAGATATTCGTTGTTTATGATCTTACCTGCAAGTTGTATACACATGTCGTTGTCCGGAACCAATGGCCCCGAAGTGACAAGAATCGGGACAACCGGAGGGGATGGTAGTGATGTGAGGATCACATGTGTTCACGGAGTGTTAATGCTTTGCTCCGGTACTCTATTAAAAGGAGTACCTTAATATCCAGTAGTTTCCCTAGAGGCCCGGCTGCCACCGGCTGGTAGGACAAAAGATGTTGTGCAAGTTTCTCATTGCGAGCACGTACGACTAAATATGGAACACATGCCTATTGATTGATTAGTACTTGGATACCGTTTTATTATTATCTGCAAATGCCCTGCTTTGATTGTTACATGAGTTTCTCTCATCCATGCAACGCCCGTTAAATCCGTCCCTGTGCCTACAGTATTTTAATCCTGCTGTTTACTATAATCACTACTGCTGTCTTTATTTCACCGCTGCTGTTATTTCACTATTTCTACTGCTATAAAACTGTTACTACTGATAAACTCTTGCGAGCAAGTCTGTTTCCAGGTGCAGCTGAATTGACAACTCCGCTATTAAGGCTTACAAGTATTCTTGTCTTGATGACCCACAAGTATAGGGGATCGCAACAGTCTTCGAGGGAAGTAAAACCCAAATTTATTGATTCGACACAAGGGGAGGTAAAGAATACTTATAAGCCTTAACAACTGAGTTGTCAATTCAGCTGCACCTGGAAAAGCACTAGTAACAGGGGTGATGTGAAAGTAGCAGTAATATGAGAGCAGTAGTAACAGTAACACAGTAGCAGTAATAGCAATATGAGAGCAATGGCACCAGAGAATAGTTGATACTACTTCCAATGACATGAAGAACAAGTATATGATGATGCGAGATGGACCGGGGTTCCCAGCTATCTACACTAGTGGTAACTCTCCAATAACAAGTGTTGGGTGAACAAATTACAGTTGGGCAATTGATAGGATTGATAAGGCATTAAGAAAGAACATCAATTCATTAATCATGTAGGCATGTTTTCCATATTTAGTCGTACGTGCTCGCAATGAGAAACTTGCACAACATCTATTGTCCTACCAGCCGGTGGCAGCCGGGCCTCAAGGGAATCTACTGGATATTAAGGTACTCCTTTTAATAGAGCACCGGAGCAAAGCATTAACACTCCGTGAAAACATGTGTCCCTCACATCACCGCCATCCCCTCCGGTTGTCCCGATTTCTGTCACTTCGGGGCCTTTGGTTCCGGACAGTGACATGTGCATACAACTTGTAGATACAATCTAAGCAATAATTATAGAGCTCAAATCTAAGATCATGCCACTCGGGCCCTAGTGACAAGCATTAAGCATAACAAGATTGCAGCAACAATAACTTCACAAACTTTATAGATAGACTAATCATAATGTATCATCCATCGGATCCCAACAAACACAACACCGATTACATCAGATGAATCTCAATCATGTAAGGCAGCTCATGAGATCATTGTATTGAAGTACATGGGGAGAGAATACCAACTAGCTACAGCTAGAACCCGTAGTCCATGGGGGAACTACTCACGGAGCATGATGGAGGCGGTGGCGTTGATGGAGATGGCTTCGGGGGCACTTCCCCGTCCCGGCGTGCCGGGACAGAGACTTCTGTCCCCCGAATTGAAGTTTCGCGATGGTGGCGGCGCCCCTGGAGTCTTTCTAGAGTTTCGTCAAGAGGTACGGTGTTTTTAGGTCGAAAGGGATTTTATAGGCGAAGAGGCGGCGCAGGGGGGCACTGGGGGCTCCCCACCACAGGCCGGCGCGGGCCCAGGCCAGGCCGCGCCGCCCTATGGTGTGGTGGCCCTCTGGCCCCTCTCCGACTCTTCTTCGGTGTTCTGGAGCCTTCCGGGAAAAATAGGAGGTTTGGTCTTCGTTTCGTCGAATTCCGAGAATATTGCCCGAACAGCCTTTCTGGAACCAAAAACAGCAGAAAACAGGAACTGGCACTGTGGCATCTTGTTAATAGGTTAGTTCCGGAAAACGCATAAAAACATCATAAAGTGCAAGCAAAACATGTAAGTATTGTCATAAAACAAGCATGGAACGACAGAAATTATGGATACGTCGGGGACGTATCAGCATCCCCAAGCTTAGTTCCTGCTCGTCCCGAGCAGGTAAACGATAAAAAGAATAATTTCTGTAGTGACATGCTACTTACATATCCTTGATCATACTATTACAAAGCATATGAAATGAATGAAGTGACTCAAGGCAATGATCTATAGTTGCTAACAAATAGATAACATATAGCAAAACTTTTCATGAAGAGTACTTTCAAGACAAGTATCAAAAGTTTTGCACAAGAGTTAACTCATAAAGCAATAAGTTCAAAGTAAAGGCATCGAAGCAACACAAGGGAAGATATAAGTTTCAGCGGTTGCTTTCAACTTGTAACATGCATATCTCATGGATAATTGTCAACACAAAGTAATATGATGAATGCAAATAAGCAAGTATGTAAGAATCAATGCACAGTTGACACAAGTGTTTGCTTCTAAGATGGAAGGAAGTAGGTAAACTGACTCAACATAAAAGTAAAAGAATGGCCCTTCGCAGAGGGAAGCATTGATTGCTATATTTGTGCTAGAGCTTTGGTTTTGAAAACATAAAGAGAGCATAAAAGTAAAGTTTTGAGAGGTGTTTGTTGTTGTCAACGAATGGTAGTGGGCACTCTAACCCCCTTGCTAGACAAACCTTCAAGAGCGGCTCCCATGAATTATTTTTATTTTTGGGTGGCACTCCTTCCAACCTTTCTTTCACAAACCATGGCTAACCGAATCCTCGGGTGCCTGCCAACAATCTCATACCATGAAGGAGTGCCCTTTTATTTTAGTTTTATTATGATGACACTCCTCCCCACCTTTGCTTACACAAGCCATGGCTAACCGAATCCTCGGGTGCCGTCCAACAATCACATACCATGGAGGAGTGTCTATTTTTGTTAATTAATTTGGGACTGGGAATCCCATTGCCAGCTCTTTTTGCAAAATTATTGGATAAGCGGATGAAGCCACTAGTCCATTGGTGAAAGTTGCCCAACAAGATTGAAAGATAAACACCACATACTTCCTCATGAGCTATAAAACATTGACACAAATCAGAGGTAATAAATTTTGAATTGTTTAAAGGTAGCACTCAAGCAATTTACTTTGGAATGGCAGAAAATACCACATAGTAGGTAGGTATGGTGGACACAGATGGCATAGGTTTTGGCTCAAGGTTTTGGATGCACGAGAAGTATTCCCTCTCGATACAAGGCTTAGGCTAGCAAGGTTGTTTGAAGCAAACACAAGTATGAACCGGTACAGCAAAACTTACATAAGAACATATCGCAAGCATTATAATACTCTACACTGTCTTCCTTGTTGCTCAAACACTTTTACCAGAAAATATCTAGACCTTAAGAGAGATCAATTATGCAAACCAATTTTAACAAGCTCTACGGTAGTTCTCCACTAATAGGTTTAAACTACATGAAAAAACTTAATCATGATCTACTTGAGAGCTCAAAACAATTGCCAAGTGTCAAATTATTCAAGACATTATGAGGCATTTTCTATTTCCAACCAAATACCAATAAGTATTGTAGCTTCCAACTTTTATCATTGAACATTAAAAGTAAAACGAAGAACACGAGTGTTCATATGAAAAAGCGGAGCGTGTATCTCTCCCACACAAGGATTGCTAGGATCCGAATTTATTCAAACAAAACAAAAATAAAAACACACAGACGCTCCAAGTAAAGCACATAAGATGTGACCGAATAAAAATATAGTTTCAATAGAAGAAACCTGATAAGTTGATGAAGAAGGGGATGCCTTGGGCATCCCCAAGCTTAGACGCTTGAGTCTCCTTGAAATATGCAGGGATGAACCACGGGGGCATCCCCAAGCTTAGACTTTTCACTCTTCTTGATCATATATCATCCTCCTCTCTTGACCCTTGAAAACTTCCTTCACACCAAACTTCTCATAAACTTCATTAGAGGGGTTAGTACTCAAAAAACTTGAATCCACCTTGGTCCTGTAGTGACACATTGCAAGAACTCAATAAAACATTAGCTACAGCTCTCCACGTCTAGAAAGCCTCACATAAAGTCCACAAGAGACAATGCAAAAAACAGAGACAGAATCTGCCAAAACAGAACAGCCAGTAAACACGAATTTTAAAATGGTACTTCCGTTGCTCAAATCAGAAAACTCAAAACTAATGAAAGTTGCGTACATATCTGAGGATCACGCACGTAAATTGGCAGATTTTTCTGAGTTTCCTACAGAGAAATAAGCCCAGATTCGTGACAGATAGAAATCTGTTTCTGCGCAGAAATCCAAATCTAGTATCAACCTTCGATTAGAGGCTTCACTTGGCACAACAAAACACAAAACTAAGATAAGGAGAGGTTGATACAGTAGTAAACAACTTCCAAGACACAAATATAAAACAAATTACTGTAGCAAAATAACACATGGGTTATCTCCCAAGAAGTTCTTTCTTTATAGCCATCAAGATGGGCTCAGCAGTTTTAATGATGCACTCGCAAGAAATAGTATTTGAAGCAAAAGAGAGCATCAAGAGGCAAATTCAAAACACATTTAAGCCTAACATGCTTCCTATGAAAAGGAATCTTGTAAATAAACAAGTTCATGAAGAGCAAAGTAACAAGCAAAGGAAGATAGAACAAGTGTAGCTTCAAAAATTTCAGCACATAGAGAGGTGTATTAGTACCATGAAAATTTCTACTACCATATTTTCCTCTCTCATAATAATTTTCAGTAGCTTCATGAACAAACTCAACAATATAACTATCACATGCAGCATACTTTTCATGATTTCCAAACACATAATTTTTATCAAGTTCAAGAATAGTGGAATTAAAACTTTCAAACTTACTTTTATTAATAATATAACAAGGTAGGTGATCAATCTCAATAGATATGGGACTCATAGAATAAGTCAAGAACTCTCCAATCCCATTTTCATTAGTAGTACAATTAATATTATCAAGTAACATAGGACCATCATCTAGAGCTTTATCATAAACATTTGCCAAGCAAAATTCTTTAGTACCATGCATTTCGACATCAGGCACAAACAAAGCATTATCATAAGATTTATCAAAGTAGCATGGATTATCATATATAACAGTAGCATAATCATTCTCACAAGTATTACTCATAGGTACTATTTCAAGAGAATCCACAGGAACATAACATTCAACCTCTTCCGGTAAGCATGGAGGACAATCAAATAGTGTAAGAGATAAAGAGTTACTCTCATTAGAAGGTTGACATGGGTAGCTAATCCATTCTTCCTCCTTTTGTTCGTCGCTCTCTTCTTCTTTTTCATCCAATGAGCTTTCAAGTTCATCAATTTCCTCCTCTTTTTCATCCAATGAGCTTTCAGGTTCATCAATTTCTTCTTCCACCGGTTCCTGCAAATTGTGAGTGCATTCTTGTGCATTAATGTGTCTCTCTTTATAATCAAGGATATAAGGATTCCTACTGTAGCATTCTATGCAAGAATTAAGGATAGTAGAGACATAATCTTTAAGGCCCTTACAAACAACACAAGTTTCATAATTCTCAACCATGAAGGATTCTATCTCGGAGGCTCCCATAAATAAGACAAATTGTTCTACCTCTTCGAACCCATAATGAATATAGCAATTCCGATTATAGTTCTTAATTAAAAATTCCTCACTAAAGCCACATTGAAATTTAAGATGTTTAGTATCATGTTGAGAGCAACAGTTTATATTATGGCGTTCAAGCAAGATTTCAGCAATTGTATTCAATTTTTCTATCATAGCACTCATTATTTTACCAGTTCTTGATTCTCTATAATTATTATAACATTCTATAAGCTCCAAGTAGGTTGTTGGTTCTCCCATAACAGCAGTTTTTAATTTTTAGGTTTTTCAAATTTTTATGGATTTTCGGGTATATAGGGAAAATAAAACAAGACAAAAATAAACTAGACAAAAGTAAACTAAGCAAAGTAAAACTAGACAGAAATAAACTAAGCACAAATAAACTAGACAGAAATAAACTAGCAAGACAAAATAAGATAAAAGCAGAGAGAGAGGTAGAGTGTACTCCCCAGGTGAACTTATGAGTAGAGCTATGCCTCCCCGGCAACGGCGCCAGAAAATAGTCTTGATGACCCACAAGTATAGGGGATCGCAACAGTCTTCGAGGGAAGTAAAACCCAAATTTATTGATTCGACACAAGGGGAGGTAAAGAATACTTATAAGCCTTAACAACTGAGTTGTCAATTCAGCTGCACCTGGAAAAGCACTAGTAACAGGGGTGATGTGAAAGTAGCAGTAATATGAGAGCAGTAGTAACAGTAACACAGCAGCAGTAATAGCAATATGAGAGCAATGGCACCAGAGAATAGTTGATACTACTTCCAATGACATGAAGAACAAGTATATGATGATGCGAGATGGACCGGGGTTCCCAGCTATCTACACTAGTGGTAACTCTCCAATAACAAGTGTTGGGTGAACAAATTACAGTTGGGCAATTGATAGGATTGATAAGGCATTAAGAAAGAACATCAATTCATTAATCATGTAGGCATGTTTTCCATATTTAGTCGTACGTGCTCGCAATGAGAAACTTGCACAACATCTATTGTCCTACCAGCCGGTGGCAGCCGGGCCTCAAGGGAATCTACTGGATATTAAGGTACTCCTTTTAATAGAGCACCGGAGCAAAGCATTAACACTCCGTGAAAACATGTGTCCCTCACATCACCGCCATCCCCTCCGGTTGTCCCGATTTCTGTCACTTCGGGGCCTTTGGTTCCGGACAGTGACATGTGCATACAACTTGTAGATACAATCTAAGCAATAATTATAGAGCTCAAATCTAAGATCATGCCACTCGGGCCCTAGTGACAAGCATTAAGCATAACAAGATTGCAGCAACAATAACTTCACAAACTTTATAGATAGACTAATCATAATGTATCATCCATCGGATCCCAACAAACACAACACCGATTACATCAGATGAATCTCAATCATGTAAGGCAGCTCATGAGATCATTGTATTGAATTACATGGGGGAGAGAATACCAACTAGCTACAGCTAGAACCCGTAGTCCATGGGGGAACTACTCACGGAGCATGATGGAGGCGGTGGCGTTGATGGAGATGGCTTCCGGGGGCACTTCCCCGTCCCAGGGTGCCGGGACAGAGACTTCTGTCCCCCGAATTGGAGTTTCGCGATGGTGGCGGCGCCCCTGGAGTCTTTCTGGAGTTTCGTCAAGAGGTACGGTGTTTTTAGGTCGAAAGGGATTTTATAGGCGAAGAGGGGCAGGGGCACTGGGGCTCCCCACCACAGGCCGGCGCGGGCCCAGGCCAGGCCGCGCCGCCCTATGGTGTGGTGGCCCTCTGGCCCCTCTCCGACTCTTCTTCGGTGTTCTGGAGCCTTCCGGGAAAAATAGGAGGTTTGGTCTTCGTTTCGTCGAATTTCGAGAATATTGCCCGAACAGCCTTTCTGGAACCAAAAACAGGCAGGAACTGGCACTGTGGCATCTTGTTAATAGGTTAGTTCCGGAAAATGCATAAAAACATCATAAAGTGCAAGCAAAACATGTAAGTATTGTCATAAAACAAGCATGGAATGACAGAAATTATGGATACGTCGGGGACGTATCACACGCAAGCAATTTACTTTGGAATGGCAGAAAAATACCACATATAGGTAGTTATGGTGGACACAAATGGCATAGGTTTTGGCTCAAGGTTTTTGGATGCACGAGAAGCATTCCCTCTCAGTACAAGGCTTGGGCTAGCAAGGTTGTTTGAAGCAAACACAAGTATGAACAGGTACAGCAAAAACTTACACAAGAACATATTGCAAGCATTATAAGACTCTACACTGTCTTCCTTGTTGTTCAAACACTTTTACCAGAAAATATCTAGACCTTAGAGAGACCAATCATGCAAACCAAATTTCAACAAGCTCTATGGTAGTTCTCCACTAATAGATTTAAACTACATGATGCAAGAGCTTAAACATGATCTATGAGAGCTCAAAACAATTGCCAAGTATCAAATTATTCAAGACAATATGAAGCATTTTCTGTTTCCAACCAAATAGCAATCAACGAAGCAGTTTTCAGCCTTCGCCATGAACATTAAAGCAAAACTAAGAACACCAGTGTTCAAATGAAAAAGCGGAGCGTGTCTCTCTCCAATACAAGGATTGTTGGGATCCGAATTTATTCAAACATAAACAAAAATAAAAGAAAACAGACGCTCCAAGTAAAGAACATAAGATGTGACGGAATAAAAATATAGTTTCACTAGAAGTGACCTGATAAGTTTGTTGATGAAGAAGGGGTGCCTTGGGCATCCCCAAGCTTAGATGCTTGAGTCTTCTTGAACCACGGGGGCATCCCCAAGCTTAGACTTTTCACTCTTCTTGATCATATCATATTATCCTCCTCTCTTGACTCTTGAAAACTTCCTCCACACCAAACTTAAAGCAGACTCATTAGAGGGTTAGTGCATAATAAAAATTCACATGTTCAGAGAGGACACAATCATTCTTAACACTTCTGGACATTACCCAAGGCTACTGAAAGTTAATGGAACAAAGAAATCCACTCAACACAGTAAAAGAGGCAATGCAAAATAAAAAGGCAGAATCTGTCAAAACAGAACAGTCCGTAAAGACGAATTTTTCTGAGGCACTAAAATTGCTCAGATAGAAAAACTCATAACTAATGAAAGTTGCGTACATATCTGAGGATCACGCATGAATTTTCTCTGATTTTTTCGATTCTTCTACAGAGAGAAAAACGCGAATTTGTGACAGACAACAAATCTGTTTCTGCGTAGAAATCCAAATCTAGTATCAACCTTCTATTAGAGACTTTACTTGGCACAATAACATGATAAGGAGAGGTTGCTACAGTAGTAACAACTTCCAAGACTCAACAAAACAGTAGCAAAAATAAAAACATGGGTTATCTCTCAAGAAGTGCTTTCTTTATAGCCATTAAGATGGGCTCGGTAATTTTAATGATGCTCTCAAAGAAATAAGAGTTGAAGCAAAAGAGAGCATCAAAAAGCAAATTCGAAACACATTTAAGTCTAACCCCGCTTCCTATGCATAGGAATCTTGTACACAAATAAATTCATGAAGAACAAAGTGACAAGCATAGGAAGATAAAACACGAGTAACTTCAAAATTCTCAGCATGTAGAGAGGTGTTTTAGTACCATGAAAATTTCTACAACCATATTTTCCTCTCTCATAATAATTTCCAGTAGCATCATGAACAAACTCAACAATATAACTATCACATACAACATTCTTGTCATGATCCACATGCATAAAAGTATCATTACTCTCCACATAAGCATAATCAATTTTATTAGTAATAGTGGGAGTAAAACTATCACAACCATCATTGTAATCATCATAAATTGGAGGCATAGAATAATCATAATGAATTTTATCCTCAATAGTAGATGGACTGAAAATATCATATTCATCATTGCAAACATCATATATAGGAGGCATGTCATAATCAACATAAACTTTCTCCTCCATGCTTGGGGGACTAAAAATATCATGCTCCTCAAAACCAGCTTCCCCAAGCTTAGAATTTTCCATAGCATTACCAACAATGGTGTTCAAAGCATTTATACAAATAAAATTGCCATTAGCATTGATGTCTACTCACGCTTCTTTTCTTGTAGACAGTGTTGGGCCTCCAAGAGCAGAGGTTTGTAGAACAGCAGCAAGTTTTCCCTTAAGTGGATCACCCAAGGTTTATCAAACTCAGGGAGGAAGAGGTCAAAGATATCCCTCTCAAGCAACCCTGCAATCACGATACAAGAAGTCTCTTGTGTCCCCAACACACCTAATACACTTGTCAGATGTATAGGTGCACTAGTTCGGCGAAGAGATAGTGAAATACAAGTAGTATGGATGTATATGAGTGGTAATAGTAATCTGAAATAAATATGGCAGCGAGTAAACATGCAGTAGAACAGTAAGTAAGCGGTGTTTGCAGTATTGGAAACAAGGCCTAGGGATCATACTTTCACTAGTGGACACTCTCAACATTGATCACATAATAAATAATAACTTCTCTCATTTGTGCTACATACACTCTTTTGTTGGATGACAAACACCATTCATTGTGTAGGGCTACAAGAGCTCCCTCAAGCCGGAGTTAACAAGCGCCACAACATTCAACATTCATATTTAAGTAACCTTAGAGCATAATAGATCTTTGCAAAATAAACCGAGAACTAACATAGCATACACACTGTCCACATTACGCTATGAAAGGAGGAATAGATCACATCAATACTATCATAATGATAATTAACTCCACAACCTACAAAAGATCATGATCATAGCCTACGACAAGAACCACATGATGCACACACTGGCACCTTTACACCATGCAGGAGGAATAGACTACTTTAATAACATCACATGAGTAGCACATAGACTAGTAGCGATACAAAGCTCATCATATGGATCTCAATCATGCAAAGCAATTCATGAGATCATTGTATTGGAGCACAGAGAGAGATTAACCACATAGCTACCGGTACACCCCTTAGCCTCGGGGGAGAACTACTCCCTCCTCATCATGGGAGCAGCAGCGTTGATGGAGATGGCGGTGGTGTCGATGGAGAAGCCTTCCGGGCCTACAAGAGATTATGATCATAATCTACGACAAGAACCACACGATGCACACACCGTCACCATTACACCATGCGGGAGGAATAGACTACTTTAATAACATCACATGAGTAGCACATAGACTAGTAGCGATACAAAGCTCATCATATAGATCTCAATCATGTAAGGCAGCTCATAAGATCATTGTATTGGAGTACGAGAGAGAGATTAACCACATAGCTACCGGTACAGCCCTTAGCCTCGAGGAGAACTACTCCCTCATCATGGGAGCAGGCGTTGATGGAGATGGCGGTGAAGATGGCGGTGGTGTCGATGGAGAAGCCTTCCGGGCACTTCCCCGTCCGGCGGCGCGCGAGACGAGAGACTCTCCCCGATCTTGGCTTCGCGATGGCGGCTCGGAAGGTTTCTCGTATCGTGGCTTATGTTTTTAGGGTTTCACGTCGGGGGCTTTATATAGGCGAAAGCGCAGCCTCGGAGGGACACAGGGCCACGACCATAGGGGCGCGCCCTAGGCCGCGCCGCACTGGTGGTGTGGCCCCCATGGCTCGTCTCCGACTATTCTTTGATGTTGCAGAGCTCCGGGAAAAATAAGATTTTGGGCGTTGATTTCGTCCAATTCCGAGAATATTTCCTTACTAGGATTTCTGAAACCAAAAACAGCAGAAAACAGGAACTGGCATCTTGTTCCGGAAAATGCATCAAAACGATATAAAGTGTGAACAAAACATGTATGTATTGTCATAAAACAAGCATGGGACATCAGAAATTATGGATACGTTGGAGACGTATCAAGCATCCCCAAGCTTAGTTCCTACTCGCCCTCGAGTAGGTAAACGATAACACAAATAATTTCTGAGGTGACATGCTACCATCATAATCTTGATCAACATTATTGTAAAGCATATGAGATGAATGCAGCGATTCGAAGCAATGATGAAGACAATGAGTAAACAACTGAATCATATAACAAAGACTTTTCATGAATAGTACTTTCAAGACAAGCATCAATAAGACTTGCATAAGAGTTAACTCATAAAGCAATAAATTCTTAGTAAAAAGCTTTGAAACAACACAAAGGAAGATATAAGTTTCAGCGGTTGCTTTCAACTTCAACATGTATATCTCATGGATAATTGTCAACACAAAGTAGTATAACAAGTGCAATAGGTAAACATGTAAGAATCAATGCACACGTTTACACAAGTGTTTGCTTCTAAGATAGAAAGAAGTAGGTAAACTGACTCAACAATAAAGTAAAAGAATGGCCCTTCGCAGGGAAGCATTGATTGCTATATTTGTGCTAGAGCTTTTATTTTGAAAACATAAGAGAGCATAAAAAGTAAAGTTTTGAGCGGTGTTTGTTGTTGTCAACGAATGGTAGTGGGCACTCTAACTCCTTGCCAACCAGACTCAAAGAGCGGCTCCCATGAAATTTTATTTTTGGGTGGCACTCCTTCCAATCTTGCTTTCACAAACCATGGCTAACCGAATCCTCGGGTGCCTGCCAACAATCTCATACCATGAAGGAGTGCCTTTTTTATTTTAGTTTTATTTAGATGACACTCCTCCCCACCTTTGCTTTCTCAAGCCATGGCTAACCGAATCCTCGGGTGCCGACCAACAATCACATACCATGGAGGAGTGTCTATTTGTAAATTTATGAAAGTTAATTAATTGGGGCTGGGAACCCCACAGCTCTTTTTGCAAAATTATTGGATAAGCGGATGAAGCCACTAGTCCATTGGTGAAAGTTGCCCAACAAGATTGAAAGATAAACTCCACATACTTCCTCATGAGCTATAAAACATTGACACAAATAAGAGGTAATAACTTTTGAATTGTTTAAAGATAGCACTCAAGCAATTTACTTTGGAATGGCGGAGAAATACCATGTGGTAGGTAGGTATGGTGGACACAATTGGCATAGTTTTTGGCTCAAGGATTTGGATGCACGAGAAGAATCCCTCTCAATACAAGGCTAGGCTAGCAAGGTTGTTTGAAGCAAACTCAAGTATAAAACGGTGCAGCAAGACTCACATATGAACATATTGTAAGCATTATAAGACTTTACATCGTCTCCTTGTTGTTCAAACACCTTAACCAGAAAATATCTAGACTTAGAGAGACCAATCATGCAAACCAAATTTTAACAAGCTCTATGTAGTTCTTCATTAATAAGTGCAAAGTATATGATGCAAGAGCTTAAACATGGTCTATATGAGCACAACAATTGCCAAGTATCAAATTATTCAAGACATTATACCATGTACCACATGAAGCATTTCCCGTTTCCAACCATATGACAATGAACGAAGCAGTTTTCAACCTTCGCCATGAACATTAAAAGTAAAAAATGAAGAACACATGTGTTCATATGAAAAAGCGGAGCGTGTCTCTCTCCCACACAAGGATGGCTAGGATCCTGTAACACCCCAAAAACTTAACAATAAAGAAAATGAATTTTTCCAATTACCAAATTTTGGAACCAACAAAAACTTTTATTAAATTTAGTTGGACACATTGTGACCTGGATTAATACTTGTGTTATTGCCATGATTGTTTGATTACTCCATTCAACATAATTTCAAACACCCTAAACCCTAACTTCAACTACTCATTAGGTCAAATAAGAAGAAACCAAAAATAAAATAAAAAGACATCTGTGGGCATAAAGACTAGTAGGCAAATCTTGACTACTACTCATCCTAATTTTCTCACTAATGGTAAACCATTTACTAAATCTCACTAAAACCTAAGCCTCATTCTTTTATTCACCATCCAATAGAAAATGAATAAAAAGAATTGTAATTAAATAAGAAAGGGACATATGTGCCTATGGTTATTTTTGGTAAATCTTTACCCTAAAACTTTTCTACTTGGTTAGAAGATTGGAACACCTTCATACACCTTACCTAGTGCTTATTACATCAAACTCAAATGGAATCCAAAGAAAATAAAAAGAAACTAAAAATGCCATAGAGGCATATTAGAGAAAAATGCAATTTGTGGATTTGAGAATCTTAACCCTAAGACATGTTGTAAATGGTTGGATCATCTCTCTATACCACCTCAACACTCAATAACCTCAATTGGGTCAAGCCAAGTCAAATTAAAAATCAAATACAACATATGCATAGAGGCATATGTGACACATAGCCATAATACCAAATCCTTGCCCTATGCCTTTAAACCTTGACCAAATGGTGTAAAACCCTCTTTAAACCTAATCTCACACTAATTGGACCCTAACCCATGCCCAAGTAATACCAAATAAATAAAAGAGGAAAATAATAAAAATAAGAATATCACCTCTTATGTGTTATGGCCATTTTTACAAATTCTTGAACTAGACCCTTTTGAATGGTTTCAATGCTTGTAAAATGTTTCTAAACTAATAAGAACCACTTTGGAATAAAGAAAAGTCAAATCAAATGGAGAGAAATCAAATGGTGAGAAAATCCTATTTCTTCACTCACATACACATAGGCCAAATTTGCAAATCTTCAATCAAGGCCATCATTGCTTGTGCCATTGTGTGTAAAACACTTATATATCAGTAACACACCCTTTTGAATCAAAGGAACCCAATTCAAATCAGAGATGAATTCAAATTTAACTTACATATGATAATGGTCATATGGCCCATTTATAAAATCTTCCCCACTTTTACCCCCTGGTTTTGACTTTTCTTAAACCAAACTTGACCAACTCTTGCCATGTCATCCAAGACCTTGTCAAAGTGAACAACTTTGCTGTTGACCACCCATGCTAACTTTGACTAGGTTGACCAGAACAAAGGAGACAAGTAGGGACTTTGAAATAGGGAGAAGATCACCCCAATTTTGGAATCTTTGCAAACCACCACCAAAATGATCCCCACCACCACCATTATATCACACTAGTAGGAAAAGCCTCATCAGTGGCGCACGAAAAAGTGATTCTGTGGCGCACGGGTGGTGCGCCACAGAAACATCGCCACAAAAATAAGGTTTCTGTGGCGCAGTCCCGTGCGCCACAGAATTAAGGTTTCTGTGGCGCACATGGTTACCCATGCGCCACAGAAACATGTGCGCCACTGAATTACATTTTGGTGCGCCACAGAACATTGTACCGGTATACTCGATTTTATACTGCCTGGTGTATTATACAGGTTTTATACACAGTATACAGGTTATATACAGATATAATATAGACAGATATAATGTGAACACATATAACATAGCAACATTATACATCATCATCACATTATACAACAATATATACAAATGTTTTGCATACAACTCTTAATTCATACAAATTTCACAATTTCGAGATACAAAGTAGTCTTCATCCGGTTCCTCCTTTGCTCCCTCCTCTCTACCCACCAGGCTCGCTTGCATCGGGTCTTCATATCCAGTTCCTACTATGATGAAAATGGAAGAAAGTGAGACCAACAAGTCCGATGCACAAGAGAAATGGAATAAATGCCTCATACATTTTAATCATCGGCATTTTGGAAATACCAAAGCAAATGGAATGACAAAATGGAATAAGTGCCTCATACATTGTTGGTCAACACAAATATTAGCATTCCGGGATGGCGTAAGCGAGACCAAGTCCGATGCACAAGAGATTGATATTTGTGCTATCTTACCAGGCTCACTTACGCCACCCCAGAGTGTACGGGGACCAAACATTTTAATCATCGGCATTTTGAAAATATCAAAGCAAATGGAATGACAAAATGGAATAAGTGCCTCATACATTGTTGGTCAACACAAAATACTATGGTCAGAAACCATAGTTGCAGTATACGCCGCAATATACTTTGCAGAAGGGCCCCCTTTCCCCGGCCGCCGTTCCGTGAACGGGTCCTTGACGAGACAACAACGCCGATTTGCCTCTCCGGCGCAGAACCACGGCAGTCCCAGCCGCCTCCCTTGTGGCCGTGTGTCTTGCGTCCTGCACTGTTCGCCTTCTTGCCCGATGAACCAATAGACTGATCGTTGGAATAAGCAAACCGATGACGGCCGGTCGCAAGATTAGATTGCGATCGACCGTCGTCGGCTTCCTTATTCCAACGATAAGTCTATTGTTCACCGGGCAAGAAGGCGAAGAGTGCATGGCGCAGGAGACGCGGCCACAAGAGAGGCGGCTGGGACTGGCGTGGTTCTGCGCCGGAGAGGCAGGTCGGCGTTGTTGTCTCGTCAAAGACTCGTTCACGGAACGGCGGCCGGGGAAAGGGGGGCCCGTCTACAATGTATATTGCGGCGTATAGGTGACCAAACATTCTAATCATCGGCACTAAAATGGAAGAAAGAGCCAAGTGGTATCTCAACTAGATATCATATGCCTCATACTTTGTTGGTCGAAAGAAATATTAACATTCAGGGATGGGGTCAGCGAGGCCAGGTAGGATGCACAAGAGAGATTGATAGTTGTGCCATCGCACCAGGCTCAGTGGCCCCACCCCAGAGTGTACAAGTGACCAAACAATTTAATCATCGGCACTAGAATGGAAGAAAGGCCAATGCAATTAAGAAGTAGCTAGTATGAACTAAATGGAATGCCTCATACTTTGTTGGTCGAAACAAATATTAACATCCCGGGATGGCGTTAGTGAGGCCAGGTAGGATGCACAAGAGATTGATATTTGTGCCATCACACCAGGCTCACTAGCGACACCCCGGAGTGTAAAGTTGACCGAACATTCTAATCATCGGCACTAAAATGGAAGAAAGAGCCAAGTGGTATCAACTAAATAGCATATGCCTCATACTTTGTTGGTCGAAACAAATATTAACATCCAGGGATGGAGTAAGTGAGGCCAGGTAGGATGCACAAGATATTGATATTTGTGCCATCACACCAGGCTCACTTGCTCCACCCCCGAGTGTACGAGTGATATCGACCAACCATCTAATCATCGGCAAGTACAAAAACACCACCAAACCAGCAACCATGGTGACATAAGTCAAGATGCACAAACACACATAGCATGCATGGAGCAGATGCTCCAAAGGGATTATTCATCACTTGGTATATAGACCAAGTGATGCTGGCAAAAGAGAGGCCAATCAAGAACCAGTAAATCCAGTAAGTGATAGATATGCCTAAACAAGCAACAACACATAGCATATCCCAGCTAACCAGATGAGACAAGTCTTGGTAGCCAACTTAATCACCTAGCACCACCTAGCCTTTTAAAACCATCAGAAACAGTCCTTTTTCTTCAAAGGATACCACAGTGGCATTCATTTACATGATCCCCTACTGTGGATATCTCTATTTTCATCAAAGCCAACAAGAAATAGATCATAAGGCATCAATTAAGGAGGCAACCAGGGACAAAGGCATCAATTGGGGTAATGTTAAAATGTTTGTCTCCATATTTGGGAGAAATTTTTAATATTGGAGTCTAGCTAATGGAAATCAAGAACTAGTCTTGATCTCCAAATGGTGATTAGAGGGAATTTATTCATCTTAAGCAACATTAGGGACAAATGGGATCATGCAAGGGACTTGGGTCATTTGGATCATAAGGCATCAATTAAGGAGGCAACCAGGGACAAAGGGAAACATTTGATGATCCATTATCATAGGCAACAAAGCAGCAACTTTTCCCCTCTAATCTAGCTAGAGTCCTTAAAAGAAATCCATCATAAGCATGGTCAAATACACATATAGAACACTCCAATTTCTATAAGCTCACAACAATCCATCAAGTAAATCTTCACAAGGATACCACAGTAGCATAGTAGCATACCATAAGCTCACAAGAATCCATCATTTTCTTCACAAGGATACCACAGTAGCATACCATAGTAGCATTTCATGCATTTAAATGAACCAGTAGCATCAAAACCAACCAAATGTCCAACTAGCAAGCAATACCAAGTGAGCAAGTCTTCATTACCTTGTACAGGTTCAGACAAGGATTTATAGAACAAGTACAGAGAGGCAGAGGCAGAGGAATAGACAATTTCTATAAGCATATAGAACACTCCAATTTCTATAAGCATAGACAATTTCATTGTCACATCTTTCTATAAGCATCACTAGCAGCAGCAGCAATGCATATGAACACCATATACAGGTACGGTTCAGAACAATTTCATTGTCACATTGTACAGGTTCAGAACAACATATAGAACACTCCAATAAGCATCACAAGCAGCAGCAGCAATGCATATGAACACCATATGATGCAAAACGATTAGGGGCAATGCATCCAGAGCAACAGCAGCAATACATCCAGAGCAAGCATTTCGTCGAGCACGTTGTGCTCGCGCGGGGGAGGAAGAGGGAGGGGAGGGGAGGAAGAGGGAGGGAGCTCACCGACGACAACAACAGTTGTGGAGGAGCTCACCGACGACGACGGCAAGGGTGGAGGTCGCGGCGGCTCCTCCACCTTGACGCGACGGCGGCCCCTCCTCGCGGCGGCCCCTCCTCGCCGTAGCGGCAGCTTGTGCTGCAGGTGGCGGGGATGGGAGGAGCGTGGCGGCAGGCGGCCCTCGCGTAGGAAGGCGGCGGCGACGGCGATGGCGAAGACCATGGCGGCGCGCGGTGAGGAGAGGGGAGAGGGGAGAGGCGCGCGGTACGGATCAGAGGTGAACAGGCGTGGGCGGGGGAGGGCACGGGATGATATAGCTAGGTTCCCTTAGTTCTGTGGCGCACCAGAACAAGTGCGCCACAGAATCAACTACTTCTGTGGCGCACCAAAGCTAGTGCGCCACAGAAACAGTAATTTCTGTGGCGCAGCGCGCCTCGTGCGCCACAGAAATACCTACACTGATAATTGGGGGTGACAGGTTGTGGGGCCCGCCAAGTTTTTGTGGCGCATGGTCGGCTGCTGCGCCACAAAATTATGCTGTTTCTGTGGCGCACCTTGCCAGTGCGCCACAAAATCACCCTGTGGCGCATATTTTAAACCACCACGGAACTGATCCTATAAGGGTTTTCCTACTAGTGTCACATTAATTATGTGTTTGAGATACACCAAAAAGAATTCCAAAATTTGACCAAAAAGTTCTTGCGGCCATTGTCTCAAACACCTTGCAGGCATCAATTTCAATTTGACATACATCCGTTTAACCTCTGGTCCATGACCAAAATCCACTTGATCATTGATCATGAGTGTTCCTGTACCTCCCCTGCACCCTCTCCTGTACTGCAGCCATGGAGAAAATGGAGGGAATGCACCCTTGCATCCATGCCGTGCCCATGCCGGCCACCTCCACCCCTCTCTTCTCTCTGTCCCTTCTCTCTGGTAATGATCATGTCCAGTACACTCCCATACTCTTGCTGATCATGACGGTGCACGGCCCAAACGCGCGCGAGCACCACATTGGCCAAAACCCAACGCGCCCAGACGCGCCCATGCCGGTCATGGCGCGCCAGAGCGCGCATGGACACCGTCCTGGACGCGCCAGACCCCGCGTCGCCTGGTCGCCTCGAGCTCCATCCCTGCTCTCTACCTTTGCACCCAGCTTCGCCATGATCACCTCTACCCGGACACGAGCTCTAGCTCGCCGACGACCATCGCCGTCGCCATGATCGACGCCATTGCCGCCAGTACCGTACCCGTCGAGCAATGAACGGGAGCTACCCCATCCCTCTCTCTCTGAGCTAGCTACACGTTGAGCATCCCCTAGGCGTCGCCTACCTCCTGCGCCCATGCCCTTGCCCCTTCGCGTCCTGGATCGCCGGCGCCATCGACGACCTGCCGCTCCGCCACGGCCACCACTTCGCCCTATAAATAGCGACCCCCTCAGCCTTCCCTTCCCACACCAAACCTGCTCCACTCCCTCTTCTGAACCTCCTCAACGCCAGCTCCCTTTCGATTAGGCCGCAGATAGCTCCAATTGCTCCGTCGATCGCCGGAGACCGCCGCAGATCGACACGACGATTTCGGCCACCATTGGAGACGCCACCGGTACCAGGCGACTCCTCTTCGTCGACAACGCCGCCTAGCACCAGCGCCGCCCCTCGCCGGAGTCCCAGCTCGCCGTCGACCCCCTACCTCCGCCGTGCCCGCGTCTGCATCTCGTCGACGACGACGACGCACTCCACCGTCGGATCTTCCTCTGATCGCACGATCAGGTTAGCCCATACCGTTTCGGTGGAGATAAGTCACTGACGCGCAGGTCCCACCCTGTCAGTTGGCCCGTGGCGCGCTGAAGCGTTACTAGGCTGGCCTGCTGCGTTTTTAAATCTTTCGGCCCAATTCGTTTCCCGCGCTGGCCCAAATATTCAAATTCAATTTAACTCAATTAATTCAAATGTCTCTTAGATGCTTTGTTAGAAAATTAATAACTACAAATTCACTAGGCCAAATTTTACAAATTTTATATATTTGGAAAGCTTAGAATTTTATCTACAACATGCCACTGGATTGAATCCTAGATTCATTATAGAATTAAAATAGGAAAATAAACAAGACAGGGACTTTTCTGCCTTAGAATAATTATTAAAAATCAACCACAAATGCTTTTTAGTTAATTCCAACTCCTATAAATCACATTACACTTGTATTAATTGTTTCTGAAAAAATATGTCCTGCTTACTTTGAATGATCATGGCCTAGTTTAATTAAAGCACTATATGGCTATTCATAGTCAAGAGTATTGTCCAAAACTATTAATAAATCATATGGGAGTGTTTCTCTCATTTAAAACTTGTCACAAACAATTCAAATTAAGGTAGAGATGACATAGGCATCCCAAATGGGCCTGCCGAAGATAGTACCCGGAGTTTACTGAAGGCCCACTATCCGAAGAATAAGAAGATTCGAGAGTCCAAGATATATTAAGGAAAGCTAGAGTTGTAATAGGAAGAGTTATTTGTAATCTGGCGGGATGAGTTAGAAACCGTCCCCGGACTACGTAACTTGTACAAAACGAAACCCTCGGCTCCACCTCCTATATAAGGGGGAGTCGAGGGACAAAGGATCGAATCACTGTCAACATAACCCTAGTTTTCATAATCGAGTACTTTTCGCCTAAACCTTCGAGATCTACTTGCCCTCTACTTCTAGCAAAACCCTAGTCTACAATCTGTAGGCATTGACAAGTTAATCCTTTGTCAATTGGCGCTGTCTGTGGGAATTAGAGGCTGCAAGGATCTGATCTCGATGGCACGTTCAAGATCTTCGACTTCATCAACAGCAAGCAACGCGATGGATCGAGGTAACAAGGGAAAAACTGATCTATTCAATTTTATTCCTCACCCGCCCTCCCGTATGGATGCATGTGCCTATCTGGAGGAGCCCATCATCATGACGTTCGGAGAATTCCGATTTGGCGTCAACAAGGAAGGATCCTACCGTCTCGAAGTTCCGATCTCGTCGGAATTTTCAGCGGTCGATTCTAACTTTTCGTCGAGTGACGAGGAGTTTTCGTCGCCATACTTCGTCGACAACAAGGCAAGCGGAAAGCTCGCCAAGATCTTCAGCAATACATCCTTCGAGTCGTCTGCGGACTCCTTTATAAGCAGCGACTCCGACAGCGTCGACAGCTTCAACTTCATCGACAAGTCTGCTGCCATCGGAAAGGTCTTCACCACTCTATATGATGGTGTCACCAATCACAAAAATCAATGCACAAAATATCATCGGATCTATGTGGTAGAAGGGGCAGGCACATCAGACCCGCAAACATCAGAGGCTTTCGACGAGTTGGGAAATCCATACGTCGATCCCGCTGATCTCAGACATGGCTTAGGCACTAAATATCCTGGATCCTCAACTCGCGCAAGAGTACAGCTCCCGCAAGAAGCGTGGGATAGGGCCGCGAAAGCCATGGATGGTTCAGAACCTATGACCACCCCTGCTACTGTACAAGAACTTCAAGCGTATCAATATAGACTTGCTCGAGTAAGCAGAGAGTTGGAAAAACAGACGACATCCCTGAATAGGAGAAAGAAACTCTGCATCAAGCGACGCAGAGCAGATTTAAGTCGACAATCTAGAACTTCGGGAGTCACAGAGAAGCTCGGAGGAGAGCAATGTCTCGGCTGCAAAACATACCCGAGCGAGAGAGAGGAAACATAATCAAAATCTCGACATGTCCTTTATGTCGATCGATGAAAGAGGAAATATCATCCCAAACACGGGCAGGTTACATGGCAACACAAGCCTATATCTTGGCATCCAGACCACCTCCTGGGGACCCGAGAGAACCATTGTTCAATATGGCGATGGCTGGAGTAGGAGTTATGGGAACAGCGTTTGCAACAACGCCTCCCGAAGAAAATCCTAGGCAAAATAGTCCACGACCCACTGCAGCAGTTCAAGACCCACCAAGAGCAAGTGGAGCAAGAGACACAGCAGTCCAAGTAAGGGTGGACAGAGCGCGACAAGAAAGGAGGGAGCGTCAGCACTCGCCAGAGCTTGCCGACGAAGATATGTGTGGGCTCCCGTGCTTTACGAGAAGAGTTCGAAAAACTCGAGTCCCAAAAGGGTTCAAGTTACCCGAAAATTTCAAGAAGTTCGACGGCCTGCAAGATCCCGAGGATTGGCTCGTGGATTATCTCGAGATGGTAAAGCTGGTAGGAGGAAAGAGCAACAGCTATGCAAAGTATCCAAGTTCACCTGAGTGGCGCCGCAAGATCTTGAATAAAGAAACTCCCCTTAAATTCCATCGACAGCTGGGAGACCTTGAGGACATCTTCGTAAAAAACTTCCGATCCACGTGCAAGAAACCTGCATCGTTGGAAGAGCTGAGGGCATGCCGACAAAAACACGACGAGTCGATGAGGAAGTATATACAGCGATGGAACATCATAAAGAACTCGGCAGAAGATATATCTGACGAGAGGGCAATAGATGCGTTCGTAGCAGGAGTCCGCCGAGCAGATTTCATCGAGGACTTAGGGAGAACAAACCCTAAGACCATATCAGCACTCATGGAGATAGCCAATAAATGGGCAGATGGAGAAGACGCAATATACAACAAGCGACACAGGTCACCAGAAGAGGATCGTGGTCGAAATTATCAAAATAGAAGGCGATTTTCTCGCCAGTTCTACAACAACGACGCTCCCGGCCATATATCGGCTGGTTTTCGGGGAAATCCTGGAGGAAATAGTCGAGATGATTATCAAAGGAGCAACGAGCAACAAGGCGACAATAGAGGTGATTTTCGCGGCAACAGGCAAAATAGTGGACCAAGGATTCAAAGACCTTATGTGTCTCCCGAGGAGATGATGAACGGTCCGTGTCAAATGCATTTTTACCTCGACAACAATGGAAAGAGACAGTCAGGACATCTCCAGAAAGACTGCCGCAATTTTCAGGCAATGCTGCGAGCCGCAGGAATCGCAAATGCCCAAGCAAATAACAGAAATCCTCGGGAGCCAAGGAGCGAGATTCACCTTCCACCTCCTCCCGCAATTACCGACGAAAACCGACACCAGCTTAGAATTGCGGCAGCACCACATCCACCTCCATATGTTGACCCCAACTCTAACGGTGTGGTCTCGATGAAAGCCAGGCCATCCAACAGGGCGCAGAAGGTAATATCTCGACAAGTGTTCATGGCAGAGAAGATGCCTCCAACGTCGAGTACTTAAATTGGTCGGGGCAAGACATCGGCTTCACAATTGAGACCATCCGGCAAGTCCTCGACCAGGACAATCGGCACTCATCTTACCCGCTGTAATCGCTGGTTTTGACGTGTCGAGAGTTTTCATAGATGGCGGCAGCAGCTTAAACCTCATGTATGCAGATACATTGAGGAAGATGAACATATCCCTAGCAAATTTGAAACCAACCGACACACGTTTCCACGGGATTACACCAGAGAAGCCAAGTTACCCATTGGGCAAGATCAACCTCGACGTTCAGTTCGGAACCCGAGAAAACTACAGGATAGAGAATCGGAGTTTGAAGTGGTGGATTTCCCGTCACAGTATCATGCTTTGTTGGGACGACCGGCGTATTCATGGCAGTGCCGCATTATACATATCTGTTGTGGAGGTTGCCTGGGCCTAAGGGACCTATTACAATCAAAGGAAGTTTCGCATTATCTGATAAATGCGACAAGGACTTTCATCGACTGTCAGAAACTTTCGGGATGCAAGCAGAATATGCGGCACCAAGGTTCACTGATTATGATGTGCTGCCAGAGGTAGGAAGATCTTCTAAGGAGCCAACTTTCAATATAACCAAAGATTCAAAAGAGGTACAGATACAGATCCAAAGAAAACGACGTCCATTGCCGCAAACATGGATGTCGCATAGGAAAGCGCGCTCGTCGAGTTCCTCCGTGAGCACTGGAAAATCTTCGCATGGTGTCCAGCCGACATGCCAGGAGTACCCAGGGAACTTGCCGAGCACCACCTTAATTTGGATCCTCTCGCACGACCAGTCAAGCAGCCTTTGCGGCGTTTTTCGGAACCTAGCCGCAAAGCCATGTTATCAGAAATAGATCGACTCAAAGATGCTGGGTTCATCAGAGAAATATCTACGAAGCCACATGGGTAGCTAACCCAGTGATGGTGCCGAAGAAACACACAATAGTCCTTCGCATGTGCGTCGACTTTACGTGTCTCAATAAACATTGTCCCAAGGATCACTTTCCCCTCCCAAGGATCGATCAAATCATCGACTCCACGGCAGGATGCGAACGTCTTTCCTTCTTGGACGCATATTCTGGTTATAACCAGATCAGATTAAAAGAAGAAGATGAAGCCAAGACAGCATTCATCACACCTTATGGCGTGTTTTGCTACAAAACAATGCCCTTTGAAAAACGCAGGAGCAACATATCGCGGATGATGCGAAGTGCCTAGCAACACAGATCGGGAAAAATGTACAAGTCTACATCGACGATGTCGAATAACAACATCAAAAAGGGTCGACTTTGATCGAAGATTTGAAAGAAACCTTCGACAATCTCGACAAGTTCGCCTCAAGCTGAACCCGACAAAGTGCTCTTTTGGAGTTCCCGCTGGAGAACTTCTCGGGTTCTTAGTATCAGCAAGAGGGATTGAAGCTAATCCCGAAAAAATACAGGCTATCGTTACTATGAGAAAGCCAACAAAGTTGAAAGAAATACAACATAACGGGGCGAGTCGCTTTAAGCGATTCGTCCAGGCTAGGAGAAAAGGCTGCGTTCTATGCATTGATCAAACAAGGGGAAAAATTTCAATGGAACGAGGAAGCAGACAGAGCCTTCGAGAATCTCAAGCGAGCAATTTCGACACCACCGATATTGGTGGCGCCAAAAGAGAAAGAACCTCTCCTATTGTACATTGCAGCCACACCTCAGGTGGTCAGCTAGTAGTCGAGAGAGAAGAAGAAGGCAAGCTTCATGGAGTTCAAGGCCAGTATATTTCATCAATGAAGTTGTCGCCGTCAAAACAGCGGTACCCGCAATATCAAAAGCTAGCATATGGAGTATTCACGACAACAAGAAAATTGCGACACTATTTTTCGGCGCACCGATAATAGTGGTCAACGAGGCTCCCTTATCAAATATACTGAACAACCCGAAGCTACGGGTCGTGTCTCCCTTTGGGGAATAGAACTTTCCCCTCGGGACATCACGTATGAAAAAGAAAAGCAATAAAGTCGCAGGTCCAGATTTCATTGCAAAGTGGATGGAGCTACAAAACACGGGACCCCAGATTTATCGAGGACTTGGACCATGAACTTCGATGGGTCCAAAAGATTGGAAGGTGCCGGAGCAGGCGTGATATTAGTATCACCGAAGGCGACAAGTTGAAGTATGTTCTGCGGATGACGTTCCCAAACGCATCTAACAATGAAGCAGAATATGAAGCTCTCATACATGGGATGAAGATGGCGAAAGCTTGTGGTGCAACCCGACTGAAAATTTTCGGCGACTCACAGTTGGTAGCACAGCAAGTTATGAACCAATGCGATGCAGTCAACGAAAGTATGATAGCATACAAAGAGGTGTACAATGAGCTGGAGAAGTTATTCGATGGTTGTGAGGTAAACCACATCAGCAGGATGAGCAACGATGAAGCCGACGTTCTCGCAAACATCGGGTCACAATGCCTCGCGATTCCTCCAGGTGTGTTCTGGGAAGAGATTAGCGAGAGATCAACAAAGCCAGCAAAAACAAAGAAGGAGAAAAAAGAGACATCCTCGAGTATCGCCAAAGACACAGCAGAAGAAGAAGAAGAGCAAGAGCTAGTCATGATGGTGCAAATTCCATGGATGCAGGCTTACATATCATATATCCTAAGGAAAACCATACCCGACGATCCAGTCGAAGCAAGGCGAATAATTAGGCGATCAAAAGCTTTACTGTGGTAAAAGGGGAGCTGTACAAACGCAGTATTTCGGGTGTGCTACAACGGTGTGTTACACCCGAAGAAGGAAGGATCATCTAAAGGACGTGCATGAAGGAATATGCGGGCACCACGCGAGTAGCAGAGCCATCGCGGCTAAGGTTTTCAGAGCAGGATTTTATTGGCTCACAGCAATCGAGGATGCGAAGGAAATAGTGCGAACCTGCGATGCGTGCCAAAGATTTGCGGCAAGACCTCACTCGCCAGCAGCAGAACTTATGCCAATCCCATTATCTTGGCCCTTTGCTCAATGGGGTCTCGACATGGTGGGTAAATTGCACAAAGCTTCGCCAGGAGGATATGAGTACTTGCTGGTGGCTGTCGACAAATTTACCAAGTGGATAGAGGCGAAGCCAATAAATTCACCAGATGCAGCATCCGCAATAAAGTTTGTGAAGAGCATTGTCTTTCGCTTCGGAGTACCTCACAGCATCGTCACGATAACGGCAGTAACTTTACTTCCAAGGAGTTCAAAGCATATTGTGCAGAAGTGGGCATAAAACTAAGTTTTGCGTCTGTCGCACATCCTCAGACCAATGGACAAGTCGAGAAGGCCAATGGCATCATCTGCAATGGCATCAAGAAACGCCTGCTAGGCCTTTGGAAAAAGCTCGGCATACTTGGCCGGAGGAGTTACCAAGTGTGTTGTGGAGTATCCGAACAACACCAAATACGGCGACACAAGAAACACCGTTTTTTCTGGTCCATGGAGCTGAAGCAGTCCTGCCGATAGAAATAGAGCATGATTCTCCAAGAGTCACGGAATATAATGAAGAAACCTCGAGGGAAGCCTTGGAGGACGACGTTGATGCACTTGACGAAGCTCGAGATGAAGTCCTGTCACGAGTCGCCAAATATCAACAGGACCTGAAGAATTACCACAGTCGACGATTGCGCCCAAGATCTTTTCAAGTTGGTGACTTAGTTCTGCGGCTCAACCAAAAAAGTCACGAAAAACTCGAATCACCATGGCTTGGACCCTACATCGTTACAGAAGTAATCGAAGGAGGAGCATACAGAATTAAAGACAAGAAGACAGGGATTGACGAGCCAAATCCCTGGAACGTGGCACAGCTCAGGCGTTTCTACGCCTAGATGTCGAAAATATAGTCTCCCTTTGTAAAGCTACAATGTACTGAAACGCCCGCGAGTTTTCAGACGCACTCTTTTCCTTTTCGGGGCACCGAGTGGGGCCGGAGAAGGTTTTTAATGAGGCGGACTCGCGGTGCTGCAATATAATAAAGATAGTGGAATTATATATCTTCTTCCCGACAAGACCAGGGGTTTTCCTCTCCAGGATACAATATATATATATATATATAAACACAGTGTCGACAAACGCAAAAGAAGCATCTTGCCTTGGTAAAAATACCTCGCCAAAATAAAAAGAGATACAGACAAAATAGTGATCAACAAAAGACTCGGGGGCTTACACCCACAAAAATAGTATACAATGTATCTTATCTTGCCTTGGTTTAAAACCTCGCATTATACAAATACAGCAAGTAGCCACCGAAAAATACTCGGGGGCTAGACAAAATATAGAAATATAATGTTTACTTCACAACATAGTCATGTTCATGATTTACAAGGAAAAATTATCTACCAAGAGAAAAAATCAGTCTTGATTCAATATATCATCAAGGGTAACTCTGTTTTCCTCAGGAGCAGCGCCAAGAAAATCAGCATAATGACCGTCTGCAAAAAAGTCGGCATCCATCCGAAGAAGGTCTTCAATCATTTCTTCGGCTATAGGTGAAACCTTCGTGTTAATACGATCGATACCAACTCTTCGGCGCCGTACCTTCTCGTGAACCTTCTCAACAACTTGGGTCAGATCAAGTTTTGAATGGCAAATCTGAAGCATTATAAGGGCAAATCTGGCGCCAGCCACCAGTTGAGCTCTGACAAAGTGATGGATCCTGTGGGCATCCTTAAATTTCTCCATTAACTCGGGAAGAGTTTTTGGTTGAATGTTCCGAGGAAACATAGAGTTATAAACCATTGAGAGGGTCTTGGTACAGAAGTCAAGATACCCGCGAACCTGAAGCGCGCGATCTTGAAATCTCACGATTTGGCGAGTCCGTTCAGGCGTACCCCAAAAAGTCGACCCATGTTCACGGGCAAGCCGAAGAAGAACATTGGAACGAGCCTCGACACGTTCATCTTCAGTAGCAGTATCCAAAAAAGCACCTATTGTTTCTTACAACAGGTCAGTAGATAATAAGGAGGCAAGCAGCAAAGAAAAAAGAAGCGCGACAAAGATAATCAAACATACCCGCCATATCCAAGCTAGCATCTATTAGCAGCTGGAGCATGGAATTTTCCCGAGATGCAGCAGCTTCAGCAACAGCAGCGTCCTTCTCAGTCATGGCATCTTGAGCTTGTTGGAGCGCAATTTCCTCCCTCTGAGAAGACTCTCGACTTTGTTCCATGAGTTTTAGCGATTGTTTCTTCGTGAACTGAAGTTGCTGTCGAAGTTCTTGCAAATCTTCCGACAAAGGTGTGCTTGAGGGACCTTCACGGAAATTGTCATCGGTTTCTACTTTCTTCGACAAGGAAGATGCAGGAGCAGCATTGGGAGAGCAAGGATTGGTCGAATAATTGTCAAATATTAACTGGAAAATAAAATCTTCGGATCAATGACAGCACCAAGAGGAATTTCATTACTTCTAAAAAGTTTACACCATCATTACAAAAGAAGTTCTCCTAAGGGACTAGCAGGGTAATTGTCGCCAAGGCTAAAGTGACGACAATAGCAAAAGAAGTAAAGAAAGCAAAAAATAGAAAAGACAGAGGCATGCAACTAGACCTCCGGCCTCGATGAACTAGGAGTCGAAGCTGGCTTGACCCCAAGATACGCCAGGATTTTCTTCGTGTTGGGTTTCGCCGCCTTGACCAAGGATCGCCACTTGAGTTGCTCAATTTGATCCGTGTCGCCAACCTTGGTCCAGTCAATAGTTTGTTGACTGTCAGCGACCAGGGCAACAGTGCTCTCAACGGCAACCTTCTGGTTTTCATGGCGCATCTTCAGCCCGAGATCTTCGGGAGGATTAAAGCACTTGGCTAGATTAAGGAAAGTTGCAGGTGCCTCTTTCTTTGGGAAGAAATAGGGGAAGAGCCGCAACAGTCCTGCTTTAGCTTCGTCGATACCTTCACGTGCCTCCGTCCCGTGAAACTCGAGGAATGAAACGGCGTCAAGCAGAGGATCATTATCGGGATCTTCAAGCTCATATTCTTGAGCCGTTCTAGCTGCAACAATGAACATCCATTTAGCAACAAACGAGTAAAGGAAAGAAGATCCAAAAGATTTGAATTGGGGTAGATACTTACAGATAAAGCGACGATTTTGGGTCCTTATGCGCTTAAGGATGGCTTCTTCGCGAGCAGATTGAGCAGTTATATGTTCACTCAGCGAAGTCTCGGCATCGTGAAGTCTCTTCCGGAGATCTTTGACACCAGCAGCATCAGCCTTGGCCTTATCAGCCTCTGCTCGAGCACCAACAGCATCTGACTCAGCCTTTTTGCGAGCCTTTTCACTTTGCTCTAATTGTTGAGCAAGTGTGTTGGCACGTTCATTGGCTTCCGCCAGTTTTTCTACCAAGGAAGATAAATATAGTTAAAAATCTCGACAACAAAAGGAGCAAAAGAAAAGAAGCAGAAGGAGTAAAGCATTACCTTCAGCTTTACTAGCATAATCACGGTACCCGACAAATTGGGTACCGATGCGAAGAAGATCCTTTATCAAAGGTTAAAAAAAAGGGGGATAGAAGGAAATGGCGGTATGAGAAAAATATAATGGTACATAGAAACCAACAAAAGAAAACATAAACAATGACAAGGAAGTTAAGAACTTACATCCTCCAAGAGAGGGTTAGAGGAGCTACTCAATTGGAGAGTAGGCTCCGGGATGATTTCCGTCCTCGCCCTTTTCGACAAAGGGGCTCGGGGGCTTGAAGGAGGAGTAGCAGTGTCGACGTTCTGTCGAGGAGGCGAAGTTTCTTCTCCTTCAACTGGCGTCTCCGAGGCAACTAATGTATGTGACGTACTCGTTCGAGCAGCCACATCAGCGGTTGGTACCTCTTCTTCCTCATCACTACAAGTAAAATGTCGACAATATAAACAGCAAGATAGATACGAATGTTCAAATACAAGAAAAAGATAGAAAAAGGACTTACGAACTGATAAGGGTCCCGAGATACGGATCATAGGCTGCCTTCTGCGACGAAGGATCAGCTTCTTCGGGTTTGGAAGTCCCGGAATCTTCGACATCATCCCTCTTCCTTTTGTTCTTTGGAGAAACAGCAAGAGGAGGAGATTGGGCCGATGCAGTGCCTTCAGAGGCAGCGTCCTTTTCAGCAGATCCCGCAGTTTCGGGAATCTGCGGGTTCATTCACAAAAGAGGGGGCCTCTTGGTTATCATCAGAGATAACGGCCCTTTCTTCGACTTCCCCACCTTCAGGAAGAGGAGGAAGTGAAACAAGATTTGGGTGGTCCTGTATAAAGAGGGAAGAATATCAAGAAGGAGCACACAATGCAAAAAGCAAGGCAGTAAGAAATTACGCGACAAAGTTTACCTTAGGAAGTGCATGGGCGGCGCTGTATGGTTTCACGCGACAAGAAGAAGGGATAGAATCTTTTTTGCTGAGGGAGGTGATTTTTCGGACAAGTCTTTCCAAGTCCTTCACCTCCAAATCTGTCGACAGCCGATCCACGTCTTCGTCGCCAGTATATTTCCAAAGAGGAAATTTGCGAGCTTGAAGAGGCTGAACTCTACTCTTAAGGAAATACACTATAATCTGGATACCTGACAACTCTTTGCCGCGAGTATTTTGCAACTCGCGGATACGAGTCATCAAGGCCTCAGTCGAAGCTCTTTCTTCTTCGGTAGCCTCCGCATCCCAAGAACGGCGACGAAGAATTTTCTCGTCACCATCGAACGGAGGGATGTTGTCCTCTGCGCATCCATGGTTTTCCTCACGAATGTACAACCACCTCTTACGCCACCCTTGAACGGAGTCAGGGAGTTTGACATCGAAGTAATTGGCAGTGGAGCGGATAGAGATAACAACGCCGCCTATATTATAGGCGACATTGTGAGAGCCATTGCGGCGACAGAAGAAAATGCGCTTCCATAGCGCCCAATTGGGTGAGACGCCAAGGAAGGCTTCGCAGAGAGTAATAAAAATGGAAATATGGAGGATTGAGTTTGGCGTGAGGTGGTGAAGTTGTAGACCGTAGACAAAAAGCAATCCGCGGAGAAAAGGATGAATGGGGGTGGATAAACCGCGGATGAGGTGGTCGACAAAACTTACCCGGTACCCCATTGGAGGGGCTGGGTAGCTTTCTTCACTAGGGAAGCAAACCGCTTTGGGTTTCTTGGTGATCCCCAGCTTCTTCAGAAGATTCAGGTCCTGGTTCGTGACCTTGGACCTCTCCCACTCCACGGCTCCTAGATCCGCGGCGGCCATTGATGAATCAGGCGTGCTGTGGCGAGTGAGACGCGTGCGTGGTGGCATCAACAGCAGTGGACAAAGCAATGATTGGGCGCAGGGGAAGTTTTTGCAGAGGGGAATAGATGTGCGGCGCAAGCGAAGGATGGACCGAGGTTGAAGAAAGGTTTATATAGGGTTCGGGCGAAGCAGTGCACCGTTGGATGAAGAAATCGTGTGGTGAAAAAGGATCTCGTAGATACAAGGGTAAAAAGGTATTTTTACTGGGAAGGAATGGAACAGGCGTTACCGTACGTGCGCCAGGAAAAGCGGAGGACGTGTGTCCCCCACTTGCACGACGTGTCAACGTGGTGGGAACAATGGACCCACAAGGCAGAAAAAATCCCAATTATTGATAGAGATGAAGAGAATTTGACAAAGGAGAATATGTCGACAAGCAAAATAAAAAGAGAATGGCGACAGGGTAAATCATTCGAATACTCTTGGAGCCTTTGATCAAATACAAGTTTTTGCCCAAACGCTCGGGGGCTACTTTGGAAAAATAGAAAATTTCGAATATGACAATATAGAAATGGCGAGAGCCTATGACCAAATCCAAGAATTTGTTCATAGCCTCGGGGGCTACTCCCATCGGGAGCGCTGTCGCGCACCCGATAAATATAAAAATATCGAGAAGGATTATAAATAGAGCGGCAAAGGATACTAATCTGTGGAGCCTACACCCAAGCACAAGTTCTTGGCTGTAGCCTCGGGGCTACTCCCCGGGAAGGCTGTTCGCGTGCCCGATGAATTTTTTCCAAAATAGAGAAAAAGAAGTGAGTATATTTCGAGTTACACGAATAACTCTACATATACTCCCATCGGGAAGACAAAATAAAGTCATCAAATATGACTCGATAAAATGTGCTATTCCAAAGGCGAAAAGCACTCGACAATATATTCTCGGAACGCCAAAGTTGCGATCAATTTCTGAATGCCGCAAAATTGCGAAGGTAAGACCCCAGATCCGTTCTGCTGGGCGTGGCATCGCAAAGACTGCGCTCTGCTACTTTTATCCGTATCAACGGATACGAAGAAAAATCCTAACGGACGCGTTAGGTACCCGATAAATTTGGTGGGACTCGACGAATGGTAAGACCTTAAGCGGCACCTGTCGAAGTTTACACCAGTATCCCGAGATCATGTCCGGGGACGTGATCTTGAAGTAGGTTTTTGCGGATTGCCACTAGAGCGGTTAACTAGTACCTGATCCGTCAGATGAACTAGCCCCAACTACCATTATCCCTGTACAATATAGAATTTTATGTGAAGAAGCATAAATAAAAGCTCTCGAAAAAATATAAACAGATGAGATTTCCCTTGACTCTACGATTCAAGCAAAATCTCGGGGCTACTGACATAGGCATCCCAAATGGGCCTGCGAAGATAGTACCCGGAGTTTACTGAAGGCCCACTATCCGAAGAATAAGAAGATTCGAGTCCAAGATATATTAAGGAAAGCTAGAGTTGTAATAGGAAGAGTTATTTGTAATCTGGTGGGATGAGTTAGAAACCGTCCCGGACTACTGTAACTTGTACAAAACGAAACCCTCGGCTCCACCTCCTATATAAGGGGAGTCGAGGGACAAAAGGATCGAATCTCTGTCAACATAACCCTAGTTTTCATAATCGTCGAGTACTTTTCGCCTAAACCTTCGAGATCTACTTGCCCTCTACTTCTAGCAAAACCCTAGTCTACAATCTGTAGGCATTGACAAGTTAATCCTTTGTCAAGAGACTCTAGTAATTTAGGTGCTCATATGTTTGGTTTGAGGATATTAAATCATCAACATGATTAAAAATTGTATGAGCTATATCACCTAAATTAAATCACTTTCCCATGTGCTCTAAAAGCAATGTGATGACCCTTGTTGCATGGTTCATATTTGCTCACATAAGGATCTTAAACCAAGTAGCATTTAAAATACATGGGGTGAGGACACTAGTCTTCATAACCCATATGTTCCATTTGAAAATATTAAATCATTGGTATCATAGTAATTAAAGTATTTCCAAACCCTTATTAAATCATATGAGATGTATGGGTCTCATTTAAATCTGTGTCCCAAGTAAAGTCAACATAAGGTAATGATCTTAAAATAATAAACCTCATGTTGTATGAATAAAGGGTATTAACCTCTTAATAAGATAATATTACCTTGCATGAGGTGTATATCCTCATTTAAGTCATATTTCTCAAAGGATAAGTGTGAAGTGTTGACCTTAGTCAATAGGTGATCATACCTTGTCAATTGAGGAGATTCAATCTTAACAAAGTTCAAAAAAAAGATATTAATAAATAGAAACCTTAATAAATATTTCAATGAGAGGAAATTATTTCTCAAAGAACTAAATGGGACCCTAAATTAATATTTGTAATGAGAGGAAATTATTTTTCTTTAAAGGGAAACCAAGTCAACTAACAAGTGAATAATGTGGTGATGCTAGAATAATTGGTGTGAGCTATTTGTGTGATTAGTCTAGCACTTAAGGATTGTTTGGTGATTGTATCCTCGTGTTCGTTTATAGACGCTAGTACCGGAGACTATCAAGAGGAGGAGTTCTTCTACTCAGAAGGAGAAGAAGAGAACTTTGATCACCTCACCAATCAAGGCAAGCTATGCAATTGTTGCAGGCTATACTAATGCTAGTTATATTAGTACAAGCTTTTACTCATGCAAGTAAGAGTAATATAAGATATATTGTGGCAAGCTAATATTCTTGCAAAGTGCAAAGCTACAAGAGCAAAGCACCCCCACATTTTACTTGATGTTTAATAAGCCTATCCCAAGTTTTTACTACAAGCTTTTACTTACAAGTTTCATTACTTTTGTTTTATCAAAGTACTTTTTGATTTATGATTCACTTGGTTGAGCATAGAACAAGAGTGTCAAGGTTAGAATAAGGAAATAAAGCTAGATAGTACCCCCCCCCCCCCTCATGACTAGATGATATTGCTAAACGAATGAAATTGACTACTCTAGGTGGGAAAAAATGTGACATGAAATGAACTTGAGAAACCTTGGAATGATGAAGTATTCCATTGAATGATGTGAAAGTTGATGGTGACAAGTGAATGACTTGGTGAAGTGTTATAAAAAACTGATGGTTGGGTTCGGATGCGATACCATTCCAATTTTGCAAGTACCCCCACAATACTGAATATGGGTAAGGGCTTAACTAGAAAGTTATGTGCCTTAGTATGGGTTCCCTCTAAACAAGCGTCATAGGGGTTATGCCAAGGCTGCCTCCGTCAAAAGGGTGAATTGATTATGAAATGACGTGAATGAGGTGAATTTTCCGGCCCAAGCCCTGTGCAGTTCCCAGGCTGACTGTCTATCTTCACTGGGAGGCCAAGCTCATGGGGAGAGGTGCCTATACTAGGGTATGTAGGTGAAAGGTTATGGTTGGTAGTCCGCGCACGGAGTGCGGTAAATCAGGGCCATTTAACCCTGACGGATTATTGCAAATATTGTGGCACAAGTGTACGACCTCTGCAGAGTATAGAACTATTCGAATAGCCGTGTCCACGATTACGGACGATTGGAAAGGCCATACTGTTCCGTCATCAGACCATTTTAAAAAAATGTGACAGGTGAAGGGTGACTTGTGATTTGAACTATGAATGGTGACTTGAATTGAATCACAACAGAGTTGTGGGAATGACACTAATGTTCCCACTTGAGTTAGTCTAGCGATTCAAGCATCTTTACTAAATGTTTATGAACTAAACTTGGATTTATGCAAATAAACCTAGAGCTTAGCTTCCCCTTAATAAAATTAGCACTTACACAGTATTAGTTTGCGAGTACTTTAAAGTACTCATGGCTTTGTCCTGGCTATTCAAATGGCCAGGACTATGAAGGAGAGCAGCGTACGAAGGGATGGACCACGAACGTCTACGACAACTAGGACCGCTCTGACGTCAAGCGTTGGCCTGTGGATTAGAGAATCCGCTACTACTCCGCTTCCGCTATTTGTGTGTTCGTTGATCAATAGATCAACTACTATTGTAATATTGGATCATGTGATCTCAATGTGTAAGACGATTATGCGTTGTAATAAATGATGACTCTATGATATTCAACTATTATGTCTCGCAACAACACTATTCCTGGGATTGCGAGGAATGGCATAATAGGCATCTGGACTTAAAAATCCGGGTGTTGACAAGTTGGTATCAGAGCCATTGTTTGACCTTAGGAGACCCTAGTTTAGAATGGACGTTCTGAAAACTTTAGTTTCTAAAACAAAGGAAGTAAATATTTGTGAGAAACTTACTCATGTTCTTCTCTATAAAATCTTTTCAAACAGGATAAGCCATGCTCCTCCTTATAAATCCATCTAAAATTTTGCCACACCTGTTCACATCTCTAACTTACTTATCCATTTCACTTTCAGATGGAGCATTACGCCCAGACGGAGTCCTACGAGCTGGGAAATGGAGGAAGTTTGGTTTTCGAGCGAGACTTGTACTTGGTGTCCGAGAAGCTTGAACGCCCACCTCCCCAGTTTCACGGAGTCCGGATCCACAACACCCCCGGAGGGGAACAGCAGTGGATGATTACCGCTGACTTGAAGGGAAGTACGGAGCCTCCCATGTCGGAGAGGATCCTTTTCTCCTTCAAGGCAAGCAACTGGGTGGACGGGCTTGCTCATGCCCTTCAGGAGGGACTTGCTCGGGTGTGCGGACAGAACATCGCTGCACTCCAGGGGACCCGCTTCGCCCACTTCGCGAGGCATGACACCATGGGGGAGCCCATGGCACTCTCTTCGCACCCGGTGCTCAAGCATCATGTGGAGCATCTGGACTTTATGCTTCATGAGACCCGGAAGGATCTGGAGCTTACGCGTGTCCACGCCCACCGTACCCAGATAGCTTTGGCTCATCATGCCAACGCCATCAGGCTACTCGCCAAGGACCGCAGGTCACTCCGCCTGCAGCACGCCAAGAAGGATGCTACTATCGCACGTCTTCACGAGAAGATACGCACCTTGGAGGTCCGGACCCAGCAGGACCAGATCCAGGAGATGGAGAGAATGGAGAGGACATCCAGGGAGGCGAGGACTTCCTGAGTGACGACAACGACTTTGAGGAGGATGAGCTCACTGAGGAGGAGGACTACGAGTTTCTGGAGTCTGGAGAGGATGGGATCATTCCCATCGATGTGGATGAAGATGATGAAGAGTAGCTGCACCTAGTCACTTGTGTAGGTGTGAGTTGTACCCCCGCCCGTTGTATCGTAGCTGGAGAAGAATGGTTCTTAAAACCATTAGTGTGGTGTGTTAGTTTGTAATATATGCGGAATAAATAAATAAATATGTGTTATCTGTATCATCCAAAAAGAATCCAAGTTTTTAAAGTCTTAAATTCACTCAAAACGAACCATAGCAATTTCCCTCTTATCTTATCATATACCTTAATGATCAGATGGCCCCTCCGAATCGCGGTGCTAATCAAGACGCAATGATGCAACTATTACAAACTCTGATGGCAGACCGAGAAGCTGAGAGAGCCGAACGACAAGCCAACATTGTTGCACTCCAACAGATAGCTCAGAACAATCAGGGTCATGGAAACCACGACCACCCTGGTTCAAAGCTGAAGAACTTTCAGAACACCAACCCACCAATGTTCAGCAAGACGGAAGAACCCCTTGACGCAGATGATTGGCTCCAAACAATGGAGAACAACCTAGAAGTTGCGGGAGTGGAAGCCGCAGAGAAAGTACTATTCGCCACCCACTACCTGTCAGGACCTGCAAGAGCATGGTGGACTAGTGCGCGTGCCATGAATATAGGACAGATAATGAACTGGGCAGATTTCAAGTTGAAATTCAGCAAATACCATGTACCCCAAGGATTAATCAAGAAAATGAGAGACGAGTTTCGCGAACTCAAGCAAGGAAGAATGACCGTGGTGGAATACCGCGACAGATTCCTCACCCTGTCAAGGTATGCCCCGGACGAAACCGACACCGATGAGAAAAGGAAGGAAAGATTTCTGAATGGACTGCACGACGAAATGCAAACGGTGTTAGTGAACATTCCGTTCGCTGACCTCGAAGCCCTCGTGGACTCAGCCATACAAATGGAAGGAAAGCTGCATCAGGCCACTGAAAACCGCAAGCGCAGGATGATGAACCAGAGTGGACCCCACCATAACCAAAGGCACCGCAACCATTCGACTGGAGGACTTGCCCCAAGATACAACAAGCCCCCTGCTCAGAGTTACCGCCCCAACCACACCATAACAACGGAGGACCCCCGAGGCCCGGAGGCAACCACCACAACAACAACAGCAACACCCACCACAACAACCACCACCCCAATGGGAACAGTAACAACACCAACACTGGCCCGAGAACTGGAAGCAATGCTACCCCTATCACCACCAAGGACAAGGCAACAATCACCTGCTATAATTGTGGCACCGTAGGCCACTACTCGAAGGAATGCCCCAAGAAACTTGCCAAAACTGCTCCTAATACTGCTGCACCTGCCCAGCAACAACGTCGTTTTGCAGGTAGGAGGAACCAGAACCACAATAACGGTCGCCTCTACCACTGATACGTCTCCAACGTATCGATAATTTCTTATGTTCCATGCTACTTTATTGATGATACCTACATGTTTTATGCACACTTTATGTCATATTCGTGCATTTCTGAACTAACCTATTAACAAGATGCCGAAGTGCCAGTTCCTGTTTTCTGCTGTTTTTGGTTTCAGAAATCCTAGTAAAGAAATATTCTCGGAATTGGACGAAATCACCTCCCCGGTTCCTATTTTGCCCGGAAGCATCAGTAACAGAGAGCCGCCGAGGGGCCTGTGGGCCCCGGATGTGGTGGCGCGGCCAGGCTGGGCCGCGCCACCCTATGGTGTGGTCGCCCCTTTGACCCTCTGCGCCGCCTCTTCGCCTATATAAAGCCCCTGCATCGAAAACCCTTACGGAGAGCCACGATACGGAAAACCTTCCAGAGACGCCGCCGCCGCGAATCCCATCTCGGGGGATTCGAGATCGCCTCGGCACCCTGTGAGAGGGATTCATCTCCGGGAGGACTCTACACCGCCATGGTCGCCTCCGGAGTGATGAGTGAGTAGTCCACCCCTGGACCATGGGTCCATAGCAGTAGCTAGATGGTCGTCTTCTCCTTGTTGTGCTTCATTGTTGGATCTTGTGAGCTGCCTAACATGATCAAGATCATCTATCGTAATACTATATGTTGTGTTTGTCGGGATCCGATGGATAGAGAGTACTATGATTATGGTGATTATCAATCTATTGTTTATGTGTTGTTTATGATCTTGCATGCTCTCTGTTACTAGTAGAGGCTCTGGCCAAGTTTTTACTCTTAACTCCAGAGGGAGTATTTATGCTCGATAGTGGGTTCATGCCTCCATTGAATCTGGGACAGTGAAAAGTTCTAAGGTTGTGGATGTGCTGTTGCCACTAGGGATAAAACAATGATTCTATGTCTAAGGATGTAGTTGTTGATTACATTACGCACCATACTTAATGCAATTGTCTTTGCTTAGCAACTTAATACTGAATGGGGTTCGGATGATAACCTGAAGGTGGACTTTTTAGGCATAGATGCAGTTGGATGGCGGTCTATGTACTTTGTCGTAATGCCCAATTAAATCTCACTATATTTATCATATCATGTATATGCATTGTTATGCCTTTCTCTATTTGTCAATTGCCCGACTGTAATTTGTTCACCCAACATGCTTTTATCTTATGGGAGAGACACCTCTAGTGAACTGTGGACCCCGGTCCTATTCTTTACATAAGCATACAATCTACTGCAATTGTGTTTCTGTTTTCTTTGCAAACATCTTCCACTCGATACGTTTAATCCTTTGTTACAGCAAGCCGGTGAGATTGACAACCTCACTGTTTCGTTGGGGCAAAGTACTTGGATTGTGTTGTGCAGGTTCCGCGTTGGCGCCGGAATCCCTGGTGTTGCGCCGCATCCCATTTCGCGACCATCAACCTTCAACGTGCTTCTTGGCTCCTCTGGTTCGATTAAACCTTGGTTTCTTTCTGAGGGAAAACTTGTTTGTGCGCATCATACCTTCCTCTTGGGGTTCCCAACGGACGTGTACATCTACGCGCATCAAGCTCTTTCCGGCGCCGTTGCCGGGGAGATCAAGACACGCTGCAAGGGAGTCTCCACTTCTCAATCTCTTTACTTTGTTTTTGTCTTGCTTTATTTTATTTACTACTTTGTTTGCTGCACCTAAACAAAACACAAAAAAATTAGTTGCTAGTTTTACTTTATTTTACTGTCTTGCTCTCTATATCAAAAACACAAAAATTAGTTACTTGCATTTAATTTATTTTGTTATCATGTCTAGTCCTGCACTTGTTTTTATTTTCACTAGTTAGGCATAATGGAAAACAACAAAAATATGAGAGATCTTTATGAACTTTATCTTGAATTAGGACATGATGTGTTTGAAGAAAGAATTAAGAAACCCATGGAACTTTATATGCATGCTAATGAGAATGTTATTACTATGAATGCTTTGAACACCATTGTTGCTAATGCTATGGAAAATTCTAAGCTTGGGGAAGCTGGTTTTGATGAGCATGATATTTTTAGTCCCCCAAGCATTGAGGAGAAAATTTACTTTGATGATACTATGCCTCCTATATTTGATGATGAGAATAATAATGATAGCTACTTTGTTGAATTTGCTCCCACTACAACTAATAAAATTGATTATGCCTATGTGGAGAGTAATAATTTTATGCATGAGACTCATGATAAGAATGCTTTATGTGATAGTTATATTGTTGAGTTTGCTCATGTTGCTACTGAAAGTTATTATGAGAGAGGAAAATATGGTTGTAGAAATTTTTATGTTACTAAAACACCTCTCTATGCGCTGAAATTTTTGAAGCTACACTTGTTTTATCTTCCTATGCTTGTTACTTTGCTCTTCATGAACTTGTTTATTTACAAGATTTCTATGCATAGGAAGCATGTTAGACTTAAATGTGTTTTGAATTTGCCTCTTGATGCTCTCTTTTGCTTCAACTACTATTTCTTGCGAGTGCATCATTAAAACTGCTGAGCCCATCTTAATGGCTATAAAGAAAGAACTTCTTGGGAGATAACCCATGTGTTATTTTGCTACAGTACTTTGTTTTATATTTGTGTCTTGGAAGTTGTTTACTACTGTAGCAACCTCTCCTTATCATGTTTTTGTGCCAAGTAAAGTTTCTATGTCAAAGTTGATGTTATATCTGGGATCGCTGCGCAGAAACAGCATTGCTGTCTGTCACGAATCTGGGCACAGTTCTCTGTAGAAAATTCGAAAAAATCTGCCAATTTACGAGCGTGATCCTCAGATATACGCAACTTTCATTAGTTTTGAGTTTTTCCATTTGAGCAAGTCTAGTGCCAGCTTTAAATTCTTCTTTACGGACTGTTCTGTTTTTGACAGATTCTGCCTTTTATTTCGCATTGCCTCTTTTGCTATGTTGGATTCATTTCTTTGATCCACTAATGTCCAGTAGCATTATGCAATGTCCAGAAGTGAAAATAATGATTGTATCACCTCTGAATGAGTGAATTATTAATTGTGCACTAACCCTCTAATGAGTTTGCTTGAAGTTTGGTGTGAAGGAAGTTTTCAAGGGTCAAGAGAGGAGAATGATATACTATGATTAAGAGGAGTGAAAGCTCTAAGCTTGGGGATGCCCCGTGGTTCACCCCTGCATATTTTAAGAAGACTCAAGCGTCTAAGCTTGGGGATGCCCAAGGCATCCCCTTCTTCATCGACAACATCATCGGGTTCCTCCCCTGAAACTATATTTTTATTCGGTCACATCTTATGTACTTTACTTGGAGCGTCTGTGTGCTTTTATTTTTTTTTGTTTTGTTATCTTAGTTCTCTGAATAAGTTCATCCTTGTGTGGGAGAGACACGCTCCGCTGGTTCGTATGAACACATGTGTTCTTAGCTCATAATATTCATGGCGAAGTTTCCTCTTCGTTAAATTGTTATATGGTTGGAATTGGAAAATGCTACATGTAGTAATTCTAAAATGTCTTGGATAATGTGATACTTGGCAATTGTTGTGCTCATGTTTAAGCTCTTGCATCATATGCTTTGCACCCATTAATGAAGAAATACATAGAGCTTGCTAAAATTTGATTTGCATATTTGGTCTCTCTAAGGTCTAGATAATATCTAGTATTGAGTTTTGAACAACAAGGAAGACGGTGTAGAGTCTTATAATGTTTACAATATGTCTTTTATGTGAGTTTTGCTGCACCTGTTCATCCTTGAGTTTGCTTCAAATAACCTTGCTAGCCTAAACCTTGTATCGAGAGGGAATACTTCTCATGCATCCAAAATCCTTGAGCCAACCACTATGCCATTTGTGTCCACCATACCTACCTACTACATGGTATTTCTCCGCCATTCCAAAGTAAATTGCTTGAGTGCTACCTTTAAAATTCCATCATTTACCTTTGCAATGTATAGCTCATGGGACAAAATAGCCTTAAAAACTATCGTAGTATTGAATATGTACTTATGCACTTTATATTTTATTAAGTTGCTTGTTGTGCGATAACCATGCTTCTGGAACGCCATCAACTATTGTTGAATATCATGTGAGTTGCTATGCATGTCCGTCTTGTCTGAAGGATCTATCATTTTAGTGGTTGGAGCATGCAAAATTGTTAGAGAAGAACATTGGGCCGCTAACTAAAGCCATGAATCATGGTTGAAGTTTCAGTTTTGGACATATATCCTCAATCTCATATGAGAATAATAATCATTGCTACATGCTTATGCATTTAAGAGGAGTCCATTATCTGTTGTCCATGTTGTCCCGGTATGGATGTCTAAGTTGAGAATAATCAAAAGCGAGAAATCCAAAATGCGAGCATTCTCCTTAGACCTTTGTACGGGCGGCATGGAGGTACCCCTTTGTGACACTTGGTTGAAACATGGCATGCAAAGATCCGGTAGTCCAAGCTAAGTAGGACGAGGTGCGGACACTATTAGTATACTATGCATGAGGCTTGCAACTTGTAAGATATAATTTACATAACTCATATGCTTTACTACTACCGTTGACAAAATTGTTTCATGTTTTCAAAATAAAAGCTCTAGCACAAATACAGCAATCAATGCTTTCCTCTTTGAAGGACCTTTTACTTTATTGTTGAGTCAGTTTACCTATTTCTCTCCACCTCAAGAAGCAAACACTTGTGTGAACTGTGCATTGATTCCTACATACTTGCATATTGCAGTTGTTATATTACTTTACATTGACACTATCCATGAGATATACATGTTATAAGTTGAAAGCAACCGCTGAAACTTAATCTTCCTTTGTGTTGCTTCAACACCTTTACTTTGATTTATTGCTTTATGAGTTAACTCTTATGCAAGACTTATTGATGCTTGTCTTAAAGTACTATTCATGAAAAGTCTTTGCTTTATGATTCACTTGTTTACTCATGTCATTACCATTGTTTTGATCGCTGCATTCATTACATATGTTTACAAATAGTATGATCAAGATTATGATGGCATGTCACTTCAGAAATTATCTTTGTTATCGTTTTACCTGCTCGGGACGAGCAGAACTAAGCTTGGGGATGCTGATACGTCTCCAACGTATCGATAATTTCTTATGTTCCATGCTACTTTATTGATGATACCTACATGTTTTATGCACACTTTATGTGATATTGTTTTCTGGAACTAACCTATTAACAAGATGCCGAAGTGCCAGTTTTTCTGCTGTTTTTGGTTTCAGAAATCCTAGTAAAGAAATATTCTCGGAATTGGACGAAATCACCTCCCAGGTTCCTATTTTGCCGGAAGCATCGGAACCGAGAGCCGCGGAGGGGGCCCGTGGGCCCCAGATGACGGGTGGCGCGGCCAAGGCTGGGCCCACGCCACCCTATGGTGTGGTCGCCCCTTTGACCCTCCTGCGCCGCCTCTTCGCCTATATAAAGCCCCTGCATCGAAAACCCTTACAGAGAGCCACGATACGGAAAACCTTCCAGAGACGCCGCCGCCGCGAATCCCATCTCGGGGATTCAGGAGATCGCCTCCGGCACCCTGCGGAGAGGGGATTCATCTCCCGAGGACTCTACACCGCCATGGTCGCCTCCGGAGTGATGAGTGAGTAGTCCACCCCTGGACCATGGGTCCATAGCAGTAGCTAGATGGTCGTCTTCTCCTTGTTGTGCTTCATTGTTGGATCTTGTGAGCTGCCTAACATGATCAAGATCATCTATCTGTAATACTATATGTTGTGTTTGTCGGGATCCGATGGATAGAGAGTACTATGATTATGGTGATTATCAATCTATTGTTTATGTGTTGTTTATGATCTTGCATGCTCTCCGTTACTAGTAGAGGCTCTGGCCAAGTTTTTACTCTTAACTCCAAGAGGGAGTATTTATGCTCGATAGTGGGTTCATGCCTCCATTGAATCTGGGACAGTGACAGAAAGTTCTAAAGTTGTGGATGTGCTGTTGCCACTAGGGATAAAACATTGATTCTATGTCTAAGGATGTAGTTGTTGATTACATTACGCACCATACTTAATGCAATTGTCTGTTGCTTAGCAACTTAATACTGAATGGGGTTCGGATGATAACCTGAAGGTGGACTTTTTAGGCATAGATGCAGTTGGATGGCGGTCTATGTACTTTGTCGTAATGCCCAATTAAATCTCACTATATTTATCATATCATGTATATGCATTGTTATGCCTTTCTCTATTTGTCAATTGCCCGACTGTAATTTGTTCACCCAACATGCTTTTATCTTATGGGAGAGACACCTCTAGTGAACTGTGGACCCCGGTCCTATTCTTTACATAAGCATACAATCGCAATTGTGTTTTACTGTTTTCTTTGCAAACATCTTCCACTCGATACGTTTAATCCTTTGTTACAGCAAGCCGGTGAGATTGACAACCTCACTGTTTCGTTGGGGCAAAGTACTTGGATTGTGTTGTGCAGGTTCCGCGTTGGCGCCGGAATCCCTGGTGTTGCGCCGCATCACATTTCGCGACCATCAACCTTCAACGTGCTTCTTGGCTCCTACTGGTTCGATTAAACCTTGGTTTCTTTCTGAGGGAAAACTTGCCACTGTGCGCATCATACCTTCCTCTTGGGGTTCCCAACGGACGTGTACATCTACGCGCATCAACCACATGGAAGCCACTGAAGCCCAGGAAGCACTCCAGACCATGCCAAGTATGTTTTCCGGTTAATTACGCTACTCAATCCCTCTTAGGAAACCCAATCTTTTCTTAAAATCTCGGGACAAGATTTGTTTAAGGGGGAAGGGTTTGTAACACCCCAAAAATTTAAAAATAAAGAAAATGAATTTTTCCAATTACCAAATTTTGGAACCAACAAAAACTTTTATTAAATTTAGTTGGACACATAGTGACCTGGATTAATACTTGTGTTATTGCCATGATTGTTTGATTACTCCATTCAACATAGTTTCCAACACCCTAAACCCTAACCTCAACTACTCATTGGGTCAAATAAGAAGAAACAAAAATAAAATAAAAAGACATCTGTGGGCATAAAGCCTAGCAGGCAAATCTTGACTACTACTCATCCTAATTTTCTCACTAATGGTAAACCATTTAATAAATCTCACTAAACCCTAAGCCTCATTCTTTTATTCACCATCCAATAGAAAATGAATAAAAAGAATTGTAATTAAATAAGAAAGGGACATATGTGCCTATGGTTATTTTTGGTAAATCTTTACCCTAAAACTTTTCTACTTGGTTAGAAGATTGGAACACCTTCATACACCTTACCTAGTGCTTATTACATCAAACTCAAGTGGAATCCAAAGAAAATAAAAAGAAACTAAAAATGACATAGAGGCATATTAGAGAAAAATGCACATTTAGGGATTTGAGAATCTTAACCGTAAGGCATGTTGTAAATGGTTGGATCATCTCTCTATACCACCTCAACACTCAATAACCTCAATTGAGTCAAGCCAAGTCAAATTAAAAATCAAATATAACATATGCATAAGAGGCATATGTGACACATAGCCATAATACCAAATCCTTGCCCTATGCCTTTAACCCTTGATCAAATGGTGTAAAACCCTCTTTAAACCCAATCTCACACTAATTGGACCCTAACCCATGCCCAAGTAATACCAAATAAATAAAAGAGGAAAATAATAAAAAATAAGACTATCACCTCTTATGTGTTATGGCCATTTTTACAAATTCTTGGAACTAGACCCTTCTGAATGATTTCAATGCTTGTAAAATGTTTCTAAACTAATAAGAACCACTTTGGAATAAAGAAAAGTCAAATCAAATGGAGAGGAATCAAATGGTGAGAAAATCCTATTTCTTCACTCACATACACATAGGCCAAATTTGCAAATCTTCAATCAAGGCCATCATTGCTTGTTCCATTGTGTGTAAAACACTTATATATCAGTAACATACCCTTTTGAATCAAAGGAACCCAATTCAAATCAGAGATGAATTCAAATTTAACTTACATATGATAATGGTCATATGGCCCATTTATAAAATCTTCCCCACTTCTACCCCCTGGTTTTTACTTTTCTTAAACCAAACTTGACCAACTCTTGCCATGTCATCCAAGACCTTGTCAAAGTGAACAACTTTGCTGTTGACCACCCATGCTAACTTTGACTAGGTTGACCAGAACAAAGGAGACAAGTAGGGACTTTGAAATAGGGAGAAGATCACCCCAATTTTGGAATCTTTGCAAACCACCACCAAAATGATCCCCACCACCACCATTATATCACATTAATTATGTGTTTGAGATACACCAAAAAGAATTCCAAAATTTGACCAAAAAGTTCTTGCGGCCATTCTCTCAAACACCTTGCAGGCATCAATTTCAATTTGACATACATCCGTTTAACCTCTGGTCCATGACCAAAATCCACTTGATCATTGATCATGAGTGTTCCTGTACCTCCCCTGCACCCTCTCCTGTACTGCAGCCATGGAGAAAATGGAGGGAATGCACCCTTGCATCCATGTCGTGCCCATGCCGGCCACCCTCACCTCTCTCTTCTCTCTGGCCCTTCTCTCTGGTGATGATCATGTCCAGTACATTCCCATACCCTTGCTGATCATGATGGTGCACGGCTCGAGCTCGCCAAGCTCGGCATTGGCCAGAATCCAGCACGCCCAGACGCGCCCATGCCGGTCATGGCGCGCCAGAGCGCGCATGGACACCGTCCTGGACGCGCCAGAGCCCGCGCGTGTGCCGTCGCCTCAGCCCATCCCTGCAGCCGTACCTTTGCACCCAGCTTCGCCATGATCACCTCTACCCCGTAGACACGAGCCCTAGCTCGCGGACGACCTATCGCCGTCGCCATGATCGACGCCATTGCCGCCAGTACCGTACCCGTCGAGCAATGAACGGGAGCTACCCCATCCCTCTCTCTCTGAGCTAGCTACACGTTGAGCATCCCCTAGGCGTCGCCTACCTCCTGCGCCCATGCCCTTGCCCCTTCGCGTCCTGGATCGCCGGCGCCATCGACGACCTGCCGCTCCGCCACGGCCACCACTTCGCCCTATAAATAGCGACCCCCTCAGCCTTCCCCTCCCACACCAAACCTGCTCCACTCCCTCTCCTGAACCTCCTCAACACCAGCTCCCTTTCGATTAGGCCGCAGATAGCTCCAATTGCTCCGTCGATCGCCGGAGACCGCCGCAGATCAACACGACGATTTCGGCCACCATTGGAGACGCCACCGGTACCAGGCGACTCCTCTTCGTCGACAACGCCGCCTAGCACCAGCGCCGCCCCTCGCCGGAGTCCCAGCTCGCCGTCGACCCCCTACCTCCGCCATGCCCGCGTCTGCATCTCGTCGACGACGACGACGCACCCCTGCCGTTGGATCTTCCTCTGATCGCACGATCCAGGTTAGCCCATACCGTTTCGGTGGAGATAAGTCACTGACGCGCAGGTCCCACCCTGTCAGTTGGCCCGTGGCGCGCTGAAGCGTTACGTGGCTGGCCTGCTGCGTTTTTAAATCTTTCGGTCCAATTCGTTTCCCGCGCTGGCCCAAATATTCAAATTCAATTTAACTCAATTAATTCAAATGTCTCTCAGATGCTTTGTTAGAAAATTAATAACTACAAATCCACTGGGCCAAATTTTACAAATTTTATATATTTGGAAAGCTTAGAATTTTATCTACAACATGCCACTGGATTGAATCCTAGATTCATTATAGAATTAAAGTAGGAAAATAAACAAGACAGGGACTTTTCTGCCTTAGAATAATTATTAAAAATCAACCACAAATGCTTTTTAGTTAATTCCAACTCCTATAAATCACATTACACTTGTATTAATTGTTTCTGCAAAAAATATGTCCTGCTTACTTTGAATGATCATGGCCTAGTTTAATTAAAGCACTATATGGCTATTCATAGTCAAGAGTATTGTCCAAAACTATTAATAAATCATATGGGAGTGTTTCTCTCATTTAAACCTTGTCACAAACAATTCAAATTAAGGTAGAGACTCTAGTAATTTAGGTGCTCATATGTTTGGTTTGAGGATATTAAATCATTACCATGATTAAAAATTGTATGAGCTATATCACCTAAATTAAATCACTTTCCCATGTGCTCTAAAAGCAATGTGATGACCCTGGTTGCATGGTTCATATTTGCTCACATAAGAATCTTAAATCCAAGTAGAATTTAAAATACATGGGGAGAGGACACTAGTCTTCATAACCCATATGTTCCATTTGAAAATATTAAATCATTGGTATCATAGTAATTAAAGTATTTCCAAACCCTTATTAAATCATATGAGATGTATGGGTCTCATTTAAATCTGTGTCCCAAGTAAAGTCAACATAAGGTAATGATCTTAAAATAATAAACCTCATGTTGTATGAATTGATGATATTAACTTCTTAATAAGATAATATTACCTTGCATGAGGTGTATATCCTCATTTAAGTCATATTTCTCAAAGGATAAGTGTGAAGTGTTGACCTTAGTCAACAGGTGATCATACCTTGTCAATTGAGGAGATTCAATCTTAACAAAGTTCAAAAAAAGATATTAATAAATAGAAACCTTAATAAATATTTCAATGAGAGGAAATTATTTCTCAAAGAACTAAATGGGACCCTAAATTAATATTTGTAATGAGAGGAAATTATTTTTAAAGGGAAACCAAGTCAACTAACAAGTGAATAATGTGGTGATGCTAGAATAATTGGTGTGAGCTATTTGTGTGATTAGTCTAGCATTTAAGGATGATTTGGTGATTATATCCTCGTGTTCGTTTATAGACACTAGTACCGGAGACTATCAAGAGGAGGAGTTCTTCTACTCAGAAGGAGAAGAAGAGAACTTTGATCACCTCACCAATCAAGGCAAGCTATAGTATTGCAAGCTATTACCAATGCAAGCTAGACTGTTGCAGGCTATTCTAATGCTAGTTATCTTAGTACAAGCTTTTACTCATGCAAGTAAGACTAATATAAGATATATTGTGGCAAGCTAATATTCTTGCAAAGTACAAAGCTACAAGAGCAAAGCACCCCCACATTTTACTTGATGTTTAATAAGCCTATCCCAAGTTTTTACTACAAGCTTTTACTTACAAGTTTCATTACTTTTGTTTTATCAAAGTACTTTTTGATTTATGATTCACTTGGTTGAGCATAGAACAAGAGTGTCAAGGTTAGAATAAGCAAATAAAGCTAGATAGCCCCCCCTCATGACTAGATGCTATTGCTAAACGAATGAAATTGACTACTCTAGGTGGGAACAAATGTGACATGAAATGAACTTGAGAAACCTTGGAATGATGAAGTATTCCATTGAAAAGGTTTGAAAGTGAATGTGACCGGTGAATGACTTGGTGAAGTGTTATAAAAAAACTGATGGTTGGGTTCGGATGCGATACCATTCCAATTTTGCAAGTACCCCCACAATACCTGAATATGGGTAAGGGCTTAACTAGAAAGTTATGTGCCTTAGTATGGGTTCCCTCTAAACAAGCGTCATAAGGGTTATGCCAAGGCTGCCTCCGTCAAAAGGGTGAATTGATTATGAAATGACGTGAATGAGGTGAATTGTCCGGCCCAAGCCCTGTGCAGTTCCCAGGCTGACTGTCTGTCTTCACTGGGAGGCCAAGCTCATGGGGAGAGGTGCCTATACTAGGGTATGTAGGTGAAAGGTTATGGTTGGTAGTCCGCGCACGGAGTGCGGTAAATCAGGGCCAGTTAACCCTGACGGATTATTGCAAATATTGTGGCACAAGTGTACGACCTCTCCAACGTATCGATAATTTCTTATGTTACATGCTACTTTATTGATGATACCTACATGTTTTATGCACATTATATGTCGTATTTACGCATTTTCTGGAACTAACCTATTAACAAGATGCCGAAGAGCCAGTTGCTGTTTTCTGCTGTTTTTGGTTTCAGAAATCCTAGTAACGAAATATTCTCGGAATTGGACGAAATCAACGCCCGGGGTCCTATTTTTGCACGAAGCTTCCGGAAGACCGAAGAGGAGTCGAAGTGGGGCCACGAGGCCGCCACCATAGGGCGGCGCGGCCCAGGCCTTGGCGCGCCGACGTGGTGTGGGGCCCTCGTGTGGCCCCCACGTTGCCCTTCCGCCTACTTAAAGCCTCCGTCGCGAAAACCCCGACCAGAGCCACGATACGGAAAACCTTCGAGAGCGCGCCGCGAATCCCATCTCGGGGATTCAGGAGATCGCCTCCGGCACCTGCCGAGAGGGGATTCATCTCCCGGAGGACTCTACATCGCCATGATCGCCTCCGGAGTGATGAGTGAGTAGTTCACCCCTGGACTATGGGTCCATAGCAGTAGCTAGATGGTCGTCTTCTCCTAATTGTGCTTCATTGTTGGATCTTGTGAGCTGCCTAACATGATCAAGATCATCTATCTGTAATACTATATGTTGTGTTTGTCGGGATCCGATGAATAGAGAATACTATGTTATGGTGATTATCAATCTATTGTTTATGTGTTGTTTATGATCTTGCATGCTCTCCGTTATTAGTAGAGGCTCTGGCCAAGTTTTTGCTCTTAACTCCAAGAGGGAGTATTTATGCTCGATAGTGGGTTCATGCCTTCATTGACACCTGGGATCGTGACAGTAGGTTCTAAGGTTGTGTTGTGCTGTTGCCACTAGGGATAAAACATTGATTCTATGTCTAAGGATGTAGTTGTTGATTACATTACGCACCATACTTAATGCAATTATCTGTTGCTTTGCAACTTAATACGAAGGGGTTCGGATGATAACCTGAAGGTGGACTTTTTAGGCATAGATGCAGTTGGATGGCGGTCTATGTACTTTGTCGTAATGCCCAATTAAATCTCACTATATTTATCATATCATGTATATGCATTGTTATGCCCTTTTCTATTTGTCAATTGCCCGACTGTAATTTGTTCACCCAACATGCTTTTATCTTATGGGAGAGACACCTCTAGTGAACTGTGGACCCCGGTCCTATTCTTTACATCGCATACAATCTACTGCAATACTTGTTTTACTGTTTTCTTGCAAACAATCATCTTCCACACAATACGGTTAATCCTTTGTTACAGCAAGCCGGTGAGATTGACAACCTCACTGTTTCGTTGGGGCAAAGTACTTTGGTTGTGTTGTGCAGGTTCCACGTTGGCGCCGGAATCCCTGGTGTTGCGCCGCATCACATTTCGCCACCATCAACCTTCAACGTGCTTCTTGGCTCCTCCTGGTTCGATTAAACCTTGGTTTCTTTCTGAGGGAAAACTTGCCACTGTGCGCATCATACCTTCCTCTTGGGGTTTTCAACGGACGTGTACATTTACGCGCATCAAGCCTGTTTTCTGGCGCCGTTGCCGGGGAGATCAAGACACGCTGCAAGGGGAGTCTCCACTTCTCAATCTCTTTACTTTGTTTTTGTCTTGCTTTATTTTATTTACTACTATGTTTGCTGCACCTAAACAAAACACAAAAAAATTAGTTGCTAGTTTTACTTTATTTACTGTCTTGCTCTCCATATCAAAAACACAAAAAAAAAATTACTTACTTGTCTTTACTTTATTTTCCTAGTTTACTTTTTGCTTATTTCATCATGCTTAATCCTAAGTTTACTTTGGAAGAGATACCGGTAGGACGAGGGTGTATCATTGGAAAAGATAATATAGAAGAATTTTTCACCCATGTTAGTATGGATGAAGATTTTGAAGATATACCATTATTAAAAACTGCTCCTACTTATGAAAGTGCTTCTGCCTGTTTGATACACATGTTAGAAACTAGATTTGTTAATCTCAATCCCATAATACAACATATGTTTCTTACACTTTCGGATATGGAGATGGGGGAAAAGAGAAATTTTGTTTTAAAAGTCCTTGTTAGAGAATTTGAGGATATAGTTAAAGAAGCTAGAAAAGTTTTTATTAAGCATAAGAGGCTTGGTTTCTTTCCTAATTTTAAACAAATACTTGAAAAGATGGATATGGATAGAATTAAGTATACTAATAATGTTAATGATGGTAGGGAAATTAAAGCGCCAATACCTAGTAAACTACTAGGAATGCATGAAGCTTTGGAAAACAACTATGCTTGGCTTGTTCCTGAAAATTTGTTTGATGAGAATAGTAAGCCTAGGAGTAATGAGAGAGGAGTTACTTATATAGACCAGATACAATGCATTGTTGAGAAAACTCCCAACACCCAAGGTAATGTTGATGCTTCATCTCTTGATAATACTTGATTTGCACTTTCTGCGCCTAAGGCGTTAAAGAAAAGCGCTTATGGGAGACAACCCATGTTTTTACTACAGTACTTTGTTTTATATTTGAGTCTTGGAAGTTGTTTACTACTGTAGAAACCTCTCCTTATCATGTTTTTGTGCCAAGTAAAGTTTCCATGTTAAAGTTGATATTATATTTGGGATCGCTGCGCAAAAACAGCATTGCTGTCTGTCACGAATCTGGGCACAAGTCTCTGTAGAAAATTCAAAAAAAATCTGTCAATTTACGAGCGTGATCCTCAGATATGTACGCAACTTTCATTAGTTTTGAGTTTTTCCATTTGAGCAAGTCTGGTGCCATTTTAAAGTTCGTCTTTACGGACTGTTCTGTTTTTGACAGATTCTGCCTTTTATTTTGCATCGCCTCTTTTGCTATGTTGGATGAATTCCTTTGATCCATTAATGTCCAGTAGCTTTATGCAATGTCCAGAAGTGTAAAGAATGATTGTGTCACCTCTGAATGTGTGAATTATTAATTGTGCACTAACCCTCTAATGAGTTTGCTTGAAGTTTGGTGTGAAGGAAGTTTTCAAGGGTCAAGAGAGGAGTATGATATACTATGATCAAGAGGAGTGAAAGCTCTAAACTTGGGGATGCCCCCGTGGTTCATCCCTGCATATTTTAAGAAGACTCAAGCGTCTAAGCTTGGGGATGCCCAAGGCATCCCCTTCTTCATCGACAACATCATCAGGTTCCTCCCCTGAAACTATATTTTTATTCAATCACATCTTGTGTTCTTTACTTGGAGCGTCGGTTTGTTTTTGTTTTTGTTTTTGTTTGAATAAAATGGATCCTAGCATTCACCTTGTGGGAGAGAGACACGCTCCGCTGTTGCATATGGACAAATATGTCCTTAGGCTTTACTCATAATGTTCAAGCGAAGCTTCTTCTTCGTTAAATTGTTATATGGTTGGAATTGGAAAATGCTACATGTAGTAATTCTAAAATATCTTGGATAATGTGATACTTGGCAATTGTTGTGCTCATGTTTAAGCTCTTGCATCATATACTTTGCACCCATTAATGAAGAAATACATAGAGCTTGCTAAAATTTGATTTGCATATTTGGTCTCTCTAAGGTCTAGATAATATCTAGTATTGAGTTTTGAACAACAAGGAAGACGGTGTAGAGTCTTATAATGTTTACAATATGTCTTTTATGTGAGTTTTGCTGCATCGGTTCATCCTTGAGTTTGCTTCAAATAACCTTGCTAGCCTAAACCTTGTATCGAGAGGGAATACTTCTCATGCATCCAAAATCCTTGAGCCAACCACTATGCCATTTGTGTCCACCATACCTACCTACTACATGGTATTTCTCCGCCATTCCAAAGTAAATTGCTTGAGTACTACCTTTAAAATTCCATCATTCACCTTTACAATATATAGCTCATGGGACAAAATAGCCTTAAAAACTATCGTAGTATTGAATATGTACTTATGCACTTTATCTCTTATTAAGTTGCTTGTTGTGCGATAACCATGCTTCTGGGGACGCCATCAATTACTCTTTATTGAATATCATGTGAGTTGCTATGCATGTCCGTCTTGTCTGAAGTAAGAGGGATCTACCACCTTAATGGTTGGAGCATGCATATTGTTAGAGAAGAACATTGGGCCGCTAACTAAAGCCACGAATCATGGTTGAAGTTTCAGTTTGGACATATATCCTCAATCTCATATGAGAATAATAATTGTTGCTACATGCTTATGCATTAAAGAGGAGTCCATTATCTGTTGTCCATGTTGTCCCGGTATGGATGTCTAAGTTGAGAATAATCAAAAGCGAGAAATCCAAAATGCGAGATTTCTCCTTAGACCTTTGTACAGGCGGCATGGAGGTACCCCTTTGTGACACTTGGTTGAAACATGGCATTGCGAAGATCCGGTAGCTAAGTAGGACAAGGTGCGGGCACTATTAGTATACTATGCATGAGGCTTGCAACTTGTAAGATATAATTTACATAACTCATATGCTTTATTACTACCGTTGACAAAATTGTTTCATGTTTTCAAAATAAAAGCTCTAGCACAAATACAGCAATCGATGCTTTCCTCTTTGAAGGACCATTCTTTTACTTTTATTGTTGAGTCAGTTTACCTATCTCCCTCCACCTTAAGAAGCAAACACTTGTGTGTGCATTGATTCCTACATACTTGCATATTGCACTTGTTATATTACTTTATGTTGACAATATCCATGAGATATACATGTTATAAGTTGAAAGCAACCGCTGAAACTTAATCTTCCTTTGTGTTGCTTCAATACCTTTACTTTGATTTATTGCCTTATGAGTTAACTCTGATGCAAGACTTATTGATGCTTGTCTTGAAGTACTATTCATGAAAAGTCTTTGCTTTATGATTCAGTTGTTTACTCATGTCATTACCATTGTTTTGATCGCTGCATTCATTACATATGTTTACAAATACTATGATCAAGATTATGATGGCATGTCACTTTAGAAATTATCTTTGTTATCGTTTTACCTGCTCGGGACCCAGCTTGGGGATGCTGATACGTCTCCAACGTATCGATAATTTCTTATGTTCCATGCTACTTTATTGATGATACCTACATGTTTTATGCACATTATATGTCGTATTTACGCATTTTCGGAACTAACCTATTAACAAGATGCCGAAGAGCCGTTTTTGTTTTGCTGTTTTTGGTTTAAATCCTAGTAACGAAATATTCTCGGAATTGGACGAAATCAACGCCCGGGTCCTATTTTTGCACGAAGCTTCCAGAAGACCGAAGAGGAGTCGAAGTGGGGCCACGAGGGGCCGCCACCATGGCGGCGCGGCCAGGCCTTGGCCGCGCCGACTGTGGTGTGGGGCCCTCGAGTGGCCCCCACGTTGCCCTTCCGCCTACTTAAAGCCTCCGTCGCGAAAACCCCGACGAGAGCCACGATACGGAAAACCTTCCAGAGACGCCGCCGCCGCGAATCCCATCTCGGGGGATTCAGGAGATCGCCTCCGGCACCTGCCGGAGAGGGGATTCATCTCCCGGAGGACTCTACATCGCCATGATCGCCTCCGGAGTGATGAGTGAGTAGTTCACCCCTGGACTATGGGTCCATAGCAGTAGCTAGATGGTCGTCTTCTCCTAATTGTGCTTCATTGTTGGATCTTGTGAGCTGCCTAACATGATCAAGATCATCTATCTGTAATACTATATGTTGTGTTTGTCGGGATCCGATGAATAGAGAATACTATGTTATGGTGATTATCAATCTATTGTTTATGTGTTGTTTATGATCTTGCATGCTCTCCGTTATTAGTAGAGGCTCTGGCCAAGTTTTTGCTCTTAACTCCAAGAGGGAGTATTTATGCTCGATAGTGGGTTCATGCCTTCATTGACACCGTGACAGAAGGTTCTAAGGTTGTGTTGTGCTGTTGCCACTAGGGATAAAACATTGATTCTATGTCTAAGGATGTAGTTGTTGATTACATTACGCACCATACTTAATGCAATTGCTGTTGCTTTGCAACTTAATACCGAAAGGGGTTCGGATGATAACCTGAAGGTGGACTTTTTAGGCATAGATGCGTTGGATGGCGGTCTATGTACTTTGTCGTAATGCCCAATTAAATCTCACTATATTTATCATATCATGTATATGCATTGTTATGCCCTTTTCTATTTGTCAATTGCCCGACTGTAATTTGTTCACCCAACATGCTTTTATCTTATGGGAGAGACACCTCTAGTGAACTGTGGACCCCGGTCCTATTCTTTACATCGCATACAATCTACTGCAATACTTGTTTTACTGTTTTCTTGCAAACAATCATCTTCCACACAATACGGTTAATCCTTTGTTACGCAAGCCGGTGAGATTGACAACCTCACTGTTTCGTTGGGGCAAAGTACTTTGGTTGTGTTGTGCAGGTTCCACGTTGGCGCCGGAATCCCTGGTGTTGCGCCGCATCACATTTCGCCACCATCAACCTTCAACGTGCTTCTTGGCTCCTCCTGGTTCGATTAAACCTTGGTTTCTTTCTGAGGGAAAACTTGCCTGTGCGCATCATACCTTCCTCTTGGGGTTCCCAACGGACGTGTACATTTATGCGCATCAAGCCTGTATTCGAATAGGCGTGTTACGGACGATTGGAAAGGCCATACTGTTCCGTCATCAGACCATTTTAAAAAAATGTGACAGGTGAAGGGTGACTTGTGATTTGAACTATGAATGGTGACTTGAATTGAATCACAACAGAGTTGTGGGAATGACACTAATGTTCCCACTTGAGTTAGTCTAGCGATTCAAGCATCTTTACTAAATGTTTATGAACTAAACTTGGATTTATGCAAATAAACCTAGAGCTTAGCATCCCCTTAATAAAACTGATAGCACTTACACCAGTATTTAGTTTGCGAGTACTTTAAAGTACTCATGGCTTTGTCCCTGGCTATTCAAATGGCCAGACTATGAAGGAGAGCAGCAGTACGAAGAGGATGGACCGTCTACGACAACTAGGACCGCTCCTGACGTCAAGCGTTGGCCTGTGGATTAGAGAATCCGCTACTACTCCGCTTCCGCTATTTGTGTGTTCGTTGATCAATAGATCAACTACTATTGTAATATTGATCATGTGATCTCAATGTGTAAGACGATTATGCGTTGTAATAAATGATGACTCTATGATATTCAACTATTATGTCTCGCAACAACACTATTCCTGGGATTGCGAGGAATGGCATAATAGGCATCTGGACTTAAAAATCCGGGTGTTGACAGATCCTATTTTATTCAGAGAATGAAAATAACAAAACGAAAATAAAAGCACACACGCTCCAAGTAAAGTACATAAGATGTGACGGAATAAAAATATAGTTTCACTAGAAGTGACCTGATAAATTGTCGATGAAGAAGGGGATGCCTTGGGCATCCCCAAGCTTAGATGCTTGAGTCTTCTTAAAATATGCAGGGATGAACCACCGGGCATCCCCAAGCTTAGACCTTTCACTCTTCTTGATCATAGTATATCATCCTCTTGACCCTTGAAAACTTCCTCCACACCAAACTTCAAGCAAACTCATTAGAGGGTTAGTGCATAATAAAAATTCACATGTTCAGAGGTGACACAATCATTCTTAACACTTCTGGATATTGCACAAAACTTCTGAAAGTTAATGGAACAAAGAAACTCATTCAACATAGCAAAAGCGGCAATGCGAAATAAAAGGCAGAATCTGTCAAAAACAGAACAGTCCGTAAAGACGAATTTTGCAGAGGCACTTAACTTGCTCAAACGGAAAAACTCAATACTAATGAAAGTTGCGTACATATCTGAGGATCACGCACGTAAATTTGCAGCTTTTTTTGATTTTTGTACAGAGAGATCGCAATTCGTGTGACAGCAATGCTGTTTCAGCAATCCAAATCTAGCATCAACTTTACCATAGAGACTTTACTTGGCACAAAAACATGATAAGGAGAGGTTGCTACAGTAGTAAACAACTTCCAAGACTCAAATATAAAACAAAAGTGCTGTAGTAAAATAAAGACATGGGTTATCTCCCAAGAAGTTCTTTCTTTATAGCCATTAAGATGGGCTCAGCAATTTTAATGATGCCTTCATGAAAATAGAAAATGAAGCAAAAGGATCATCAAGAAGCAAATTCAAAACACATTTAAGCCTAACCCACTTCCTATGAAAAGGAATCTTGTACACAAATAAATTCATGAAGAACAAAGTGGTAAGCATAGAAAAGCAACACAAGCGCAATTTCAAGATTCTCAACATAAAGAGGGGAAACTTAATATTATTAAGATGCATATAACCATGTTTCCCTCTATCATAATAACTTTCAGTAGCATCATGAACAAACTCAACAATATAACTATCACATAAAACATTCTTGTCATGAGCCACATGCATAAAATTATTACTCTCCACATAAGCATAATCAATTTTATTAGTTGTAGTGGGAGCAAATTCAACAAAGTAGCTATCATTATTATTCTCATCAAGTGTAGGAGGCATAGTATAATCATAATAAAATTTACTCTCCATAGTAGGCGGCACCAAAAGACCACTATCATTATAATCATCATAAATAGGAGGCAAAGTATCATCAAAGAAAATTTTCTCCTCAATGCTTGGGGGACTAAAAATGTCATGCTCATCAAAACCAGCTTCCCCAAGCTTAGAATTTTCCATATCATTAACAACAATGGTGTTCAAAGCGTTCATACTAATATCATTGCTACTAGCATGCAAATAAGATTCCATAGGTTTTTAAATTTTCGCAGCAAACAATCCATGTCTTAACTCAGGAAATAGAATAAGAAGCTCACTGTTGCTTTCCATTATGCCTAACTAGTGTAAACAAGAAACCAAAAGATGCAATTGCGGGATCTAAAGGAAATAGCTTCGAGCACTTACAACGGCAACAGAAAATAACTTAGTTACCTGGGACCGGAGTAGAGTGCCTTTTACCTTTCCTCCCCGGCAACGGCGCCAAAAAAAAGCTTGATGTCTACTCACGCTTCTTTTCCTGTAGACAGTGTTGGGCCTCCAAGAGCAGAGGTTTATAGAACAGCAGCAGTTTTCCCTTAAGTGGATCACCCAAGGTTTATCGAACTCAGGGAGGAAGAGGTCAAAGATATCCCTCTCAAACAACCCTGCAATCATGATACAAGAAGTCTCTTGTGTCCCCAACACACCTAATACACTTGTCAGATGTATAGGTGCACTAGTTCGGCGAAGAGATAGTGAAATACAAGTAGTATGGATGTATATGAGTGGTAATAGTAATCTGAAATAAATATGGCAGCGAGTAAACATGCAGTAGAACAGTAAGTAAGCGGTGTTTGCAGTATTGGAAACAAGGCCTAGGGATCATACTTTCACTAGTGGACACTCTCAACATTGATCACATAATAAATAATAACTTCTCTCATTTGTGCTACATACACTCTTTTGTTGGATGACAAACACCATTCATTGTGTAGGGCTACAAGATCTCCCTCAAGCCGGAGTTAACAAGCGCCACAACATTCGGCATTCATATTTAAGTAACCTTAGAGCATAATAGATCTTTGCAAAATAAACCGAGAACTAACATAGCATACACACTGTCCACATTACGCTATGAAAGGAGGAATAGATCACATCAATACTATCATAATGATAATTAACTCCACAACCTACAAGAGATCATGATCATAGCCTACGACAAGAACCACATGATGCACACACTGGCACCTTTACACCATGCAGGAGGAATAGACTACTTTAATAACATCACATGAGTAGCACATAGACTAGTAGCGATACAAAGCTCATCATATGGATCTCAATCATGCAAAGCAATTCATGAGATCATTGTATTGGAGCAGAGAGAGAGATTAACCACATAGCTACGGTACAGCCCTTAGCCTCGGGGAGAACTACTCTCTCCTCATCATGGAGCAGACAGCGTTGATGGAGATGGCAGTGGTGTCGATGGAGAAGCCTTACGGGCACTTCCCGTCGGCGGCGTGCCGAAACAAAGACTCTTGTCCCCCAGATCTTGGCTTCGCGATGGCGGCGGCTCTGGAAGGTTTCTCGTATCGTGGCTTATGTTTTTAGGGTTTTCACGTCAGGGGCTTTATATAGGCGAAAGCGCAGCCTCGGAGGGGACCTGGGGCCACCAGACCATAGGGGGGCGCGCCCCAGCCCTAGGCCGCACTGCCTGGTGGTGTGCCCCCCTGGCTCGTCTCCGACTCTTCTTTGATGTTCGAAGCTCCCGGGAAAAATAAGATCTTGGGCGTTGATTTCGTCCAATTCCGAGAATATTTCCTTACTAGGATTTCGAAACCAAAAAGCAGCAGAACTGGCACTTCGGCATCTCGTCAATAGGTTAGTTCCGGAAAATGCATCAAAACGATATAAAATGTGAACAAAACATGTAGGTATTGTCATAAAACAAGCATGGAACATCAGAAATTATGGATACGTTGGAGACGTATCAAGCATGCATATAAAGTTCCATAGGTTTTTTAATTTTCTCTTCAAACACCTCATGTCCTAACTCAAGATAAACACTATAAAGATCTCTAATTTTTTTGTTGTTTTCCATTAGGCCTAACTAGTGAAGTCTTACAACTTAGTATTCTTAGGAGTATTCATTTTAACAATAATAAAAATAAACTAAGAAAACAAAATAAAATAAAGTAAAAACAAGTAACTAATTTTTTTGTGTTTTTGATATAATAAAGCAAACAAGACAGAAAATAAAATAAAGTAAAGCAAAACAATAAACAAAGTAAAGAGATTGGATGTGAGAGACTCCCCTTGCAGCGTGTCTTGATCTCCCCGCAACGGCGCCAGAAAAAGAGTTGCTTGTGACGGTAAAGCACACGTCCGTTGGGAACCCCAAGAGGAAGGTGTGATGCGTACAGCAGCAAGTTTTCCCTCAGTAAGAAACCAAGGTTATCGAACCAGTAGGAGATGAAGGCCACGTGAAGGTTGTTGGTGGAGGAGTGTAGTGCGGCGCAACACCAGGGATTCTGCGCCAACGTGGAACCTGCACAACACAATCAAAATACTTTTCCCCAACTTAACAGTGAGGTTGTCAATCTCACCGGCTTGCTGAAAACAAAGGATTAAACGTATGGTGTGGAGAATGATGTTTGTTCGCGAAAAACGAAATTATAGTAGATTGTATTTCAGATGTAAAGGAAAGGACCGGGGTCCACAGTTCACTAGTGGTGTCTCTCCAATAAGATAAATAGCATGTTGGGTGAACAAATTACAGGTGGGCAATTGACAAATAGAGATTCATATACATATCATGATGACTACTATGAGATTTAATCAGGGCATTACGACAAAGAACATAGACCGCCTGAAGCGACACAACCTGAATACAGATTGAGTCTCTGTGCTTTTCTGTGCTAGTCCCTTGGATCAATCGCTAGCACACACAGTTCGATGAATAACCAGAATAGCAAATGCGTCAAATATTACAACGTATGATCCATGGTATAATTATTACAAAACACATAGCTCAGGGCTAGCTGAAAATAACATAGTTCAAGCAGCAAATAAATAAGCGAAGAGCTCCATCACGCCACAGGCGAACATGTTGGGTGTAAGCTCGCAACCTACGGTATTCCTTACTCGTCTTCAGAATAACCTGCAACATAAAAACGTTGCAGCCCCGAAGGGTCATTACACTTGGAATGGAAATGGCAAGATGTCATATGGTGGCTTTTCTGGCGCCTATAACTACATGATATTTGGCAGGTGGAGTTCATATTTGCGTAAAGCCAGTTTTATTTTCCCTACTCTCAAAACATTTCTTAAAACATAGTATTTCAATAAGACTAATTACTACCCATAATCCACCGGGTGCATTACTTTCAGAAATTCGACTGACGAGATTATCCAACAGTTTCAAGCTCTAATTGCTCAAAGATGTTCGTAACCGGGAACACGGCTAAGTACTTAGATTGACACTCTCGAGAGGCTGTACACATTCCCCACATGACCTAGTCTGTTCTTCTTCCATGATGCGCATTTTGCTCAAATGGACAGATGTCGACTAGGACAAGACCTTTCAGAAGCAATACCTCAACCACAATGGACGCGCTCCGTCCTACCAACATCTACCACCCTCTGTACATTGGGTCGAGTTCTCGCAACCTACTCAATCTAGCCAGAGCCCATATAGCATGTGGTTGTACTGGAAGCTACTAAAACAAGAAAACCGGGCTAACCTCTTTGTTCCTGGGTGGCCAACCTCAAGTGTGATGCACACGGCGCTGCCATAGAAATGACCCCGGTGCAACCACTCAACATAAACCAAGCATTACCAATTACCACCCAGGGGTGTATTAATTTGACATGGTTGTTTTCGTTAAGAGAATAAAACCTTTATCTCTCGCAATCTCTCCACTTTGATAATCCCAGGGCCAGCAATTTGAAATCATTATGCATATAAAACAACTACCAATGCATAGAAAACAATGGGATAATGAGTTTGTGACACTTGCCTTGGTCGGTGTTCAGACAGTCGTCGCAATCGCACTCGTTGCAATCCGGGCAATCTAACGCAAGCAAAACAATTCACAATCAAACACCAAACAACACAAACAGGTAAAACACATAATGAAAAATGCATGCATGCTCTGGAACTGAATTTGATACCAAACTTTTTATAAACAAATATTTTATGCAATAGAGGTTTCAAGTAGTCATTTAACCATAAATAAAATATATAAGTATAAAATAGTTTATAATATCATTTGCAGGCATTCTGGTGGATAGGCAAATTAAGTATCTGTAATTTGGCGTTGGATTCATATTAAAATAGTTTATAGAATTTAAAATATACTATAAATACTATATACACTATTTTAAATTGCAAAATTCGCAAGTTTCGTAACAGTAAAAACTAACAGTACCAAAATGTTCCTCTCATTTTTCTGAATTCAAAGATATATTATTTGCTCAAATCCGAGTTACGAAACAATAGTTAAGATTTTTACAAGATTAAACATTTCACGGTTTATTAATAATTTTGTCCGAAAAGTTGTCAGAAAAAGTTTCTCGGATGGAGAAACCTTCTACACAAAAGTTGCAGGGAATTTAATTTCGAACTCAACGCAAAAGAATCACCTAAAACGGAGCTATAGATTATTTGATATGGAATTTAGAAGTTAAATTTCAGCTAGCACGTTTGTGATCGATCGATCGATTTCCGCCTGGATGAAAAAAAACAAAATAAGGATGTCGTGGCCACATGTGATACGCTGTTCTGGTGCAGTACATTACCCTGCTGGTGATGGTCGATTAGGATGAATCAGACGGCGTGGTGGTCGGGCGTGGACGGCGATGTCGTCCCGGCGTCTCTGGTAGTTCTTGGCAATGGAGACTCGGACGACGAGATGCAGCGGACAACAGCGGTCACCGTAATGCCTCTCCCGTCGTGATCCTCTCTCTCGAGTGACAGCTACGGACGGATGGAGCTTGTATTCCGGCGAAAGCTCCGGCGACAATCTCCCGGCTTCTTAGTGTTCTGTAGACGGGGTAAAAAGGATGAGAGCGACGTAGTAGATCAAGGGGAAGATTTTGGCGTACGCGAGAGGGTCTCAGGAGGCCTGTGACGACGGCGACATTAACCTTCGAAGCTCAGCGATGGTGGCGGCGGCGCGAACTCCGGCGAGAAATTTGCGCAGCCTGGCGGCGCAAAAATTGGGGAATTTAGGGAGCAAAAACGGAGGAGATTATGGGCTATTTATAGACGAAATTTCGTGGAAAAGGGGGCAAAAATCCGAGAGAAATCGGGCGAAGAAGTTGGCACTTCTCGCGTCTGTAACAAACTCGTACGCGAGTTGGATTCTCTCCCGAGCTAGGAGATGACTGTGGGTCCCAGTGGTTGGTGGAAAAAAATGAAAAGAAATAACGCGGAGCGTATACGGAGCTGCTGCGCTGCGACTTGCATGTGCGTCGGCTGCACTGGGCCAGCACGCTGCACGGCCATACGCGAGCGCGTGCTCGCATGCTGCCTAGCTCGACGGTGAGCTCGTTCGTTGCCTTGCTTCATTTCTTTTTCTTTATTCTTTTTCTTCTCTGTTGAGTTAGCTACAGGTTACAAAATTGACGCAAATAAAAATACGAAAATTTGTAAGTACTCTCAGTACTGTTATCTGGACATAATGGGCACAGCCCCAATCCAGTAAAGCACTAGGATAAAAATAGTATGCATATGGATTTAATCAACAAAGAGCAAAACTAGCAATATAATTCACTTTTATGCAAGAAACATGTAAAATATTTTCTAAAACTGAAACTTTGACATGCTGATATGATGCAATGCATGAATTTGAAAATGCACAGTTTTTAGGATGTTACAAACCTAACCCCCTTAAGATGAATCTCGCCCTCGAGATTCGGAGTGGCTAGCAAATAGGTGTGGGTGGTCTTCACGAAGATCATCCTCTCTCTCCCAAGTTGCTTCCTCCTCTGAATGATGATTCCACTGAACCTTGCAAAACCGGATCGTCTTGGTGCGAGTAAACCTCTCTGCTGTATCAAGAATCTTGACGGGCTTCTCCTCATATGTAAGATCAATTTCTAGTTGAACTTCATCCAATGGAATGGTGTCTCTTAGTAGAATCCTTCTTCTCCACAAATAAAACAGGCGCTCCCCAAGATGATGAACTGGGCCGAATAAAACCCTTTTGCAGTTGCTCCCTAAGTTGTTTCTTAAGTTCCTTTAATTCCTCTACATCCATCTTATACGGCCTCTTAGCTATAGGTCCAGTTCCAGGCATTAATTCAATGAGAAACTCAACATCTCTGTCAGGTGGCATTCCTGGTAACTCCTCTGGAAACACATCCAGATAATCTCTCACTATGCGCACATCCTCTATGCTAACCCCCTTAAGAGAATTGATGTTGGATCCCTTAAGCTCAAATGTGGACTTAAATCGAATGCGCTTCTTCTCCGGGGTTGTAAGCATTATTGCTCTATTAGCACAATCTATGACACCTTCATATTCCGTCATCCAATTCATGCCCAATATTATATCTAAGCCTTGTGACTCCAAAACAATCAGGCTAGTGGGGAAACTATGTGCTCCAATCTCTAAGGTTAAATGGGGACACCCATAGGTCGCAATCATCTCTCCCCCTGGTGAGTTTATTTTAATAGGCCTGTTTATGGTGCTAGTAGGTATCTTATTTCTATCCACAAATACCCTCGATATGAATGAATGTGATGCTCCAGTATCAAATAGTACGAGTGCTGAAAAATTATTGAGCAGAAACGTACCAATCACGGCGTCTGGCTCCTCATAGACTTCCTCCACGTTGACATGGTTGACATGTCCCTTCTGAAACGGAGTTGGCTTCGCATTCACATCCTTCTTCTCCGGGCAATCACTAGCATAGTGCCCGGTCTTCCTGCATTTGAAGCACTCCACCTGGCTGATATCCCTGCCGGTGAAGTTGTTGGAACGGTTTCGGCCATTGCTATCTCCATTGTTGTGGCCATTACCTCTTCCAGAGTTGTGGTGAAGACGCTTCTGGCCATTATGGTGGTGGCCATTTCCTCCTTTGTGCTGGTGTCCATTCCCACCATGGTGGTTGTGTCCATTGCCTCCATGCTTATGCTGTCCAGAATTTCCATTACCATCATGGAATGTGCGGGTCCTCTGATGCGGCGCTGAGTTGTTGTGGTTATTGCTATGCTTCCTCTTGCGGTTCTCAGCCTGCTTCTGCTTTCCCTCAAGAATTGTTGCTTTGTCCAACAGTGTCTGAAAATCAGGAATATGCACAATGGACAATTGAACAGCAAGATCATCATGCAAACCATCCAGGAATCTCTCCTTCCTCTTTGCATCAGTGTCCACATCTTCCGGTGCATAGCGCGCCAAGTTGCTGAACTCCTCTATGTACTCGGCCACAGTACGGTGGTTCTGGCGCAGGTTTCGGAACTCCCTTCTCTTCAAGGTCATAACTCCAGTTGAAACATGAGCTGTGCGAAACCCTTCTTGAAACATTTCCCAGGTGATACCGGCAATGGGGTGAGTTATCTGATAATTATCCCACCATGATGCAGCTGGTCCTTCAAGCAAGTGAGCAGCAAACCTCACCTTCTCAGCTTCAGTACATCCCACTGTCACTAGATCCTTGTCCACAGCACGCAGCCAGTCCAATGCTATCATTGGCTCAGGTGCAGTAGAAAACTTGGCAGGCCTCAACCTCAGGAACCTTGTGAGCATATCTACCCCTGGAGGTGGATTATTATTGTTGTTGTGGTGGTTGTTGTTGTTCTGGTTCTGGTTCGCTATGAACTGATTCATTGTCTGCATGAGCTGTGCCTGTGCGTTGATCAGCAGCTGCACATCGGGATTGGGGTTGTTGTTCCCGGTGTTGTTGCCACCGGTCCGTGCACGTCGAGGAGGCATCTGTTGGTTCAGCAAAGGTAAGTATAGATAGATAGAAACTAAAGAAAACACTACCCATACTAATACACAAACATCACAGAACCAAACAATCATAGCAATTGACATAACCAAACAAACAAGCACCGTTGAAAAACATGACAGATTCTGTCCAGAATTCGTCTACTGTAGAAACGGAATTATTTGGGCATCCAAAACAGGTCGGAATCGAACGCCAATTTTTGTGCATGTACTACAGGAAATTCCGCATTTTTACAAAAAATTTCAGATTTTTCTGACGCTCCAGGAATTTATGAAAAATCGCGCAGTAAACAGTATCAGCAGAAAAACTGTAGCTCGCACAGACAACAACTTTTGGTAAAAACGAATTTAATACTGATTTATAAACCTCACGAAAATTCATCACAATCATAGTTTAGAGAAAAGCAAATCCTAAACTTAAACTTGTCATACCACATGTTTTGATATGACATAGATCTAATGCGATATCGATTTCCTAACGAAGACTAAATTGGTGGACAATCCTAATTAGAACTTGAAGCGCTTGATGTAGTCCGTGCTCTTCTGGCACCGGCGCTTCTTTGGATGAGCATCCATGGCTGGTGGTTCATCCTCTTGAGGATCTTCATCATCACTTGAGACATAGATGATCACTTCCTCAGGGTCCTCTTCCTCTTCCTCATCATCTTCAGCGTTTGCGCCACCTTCGTCTCCACCATCATCTCCGTTATCATCACGGTCATATTGTCAATTAATTAATCCAACAGAGGTTTGACTCATTAACTAAAGTGGGTAATGAACATCTACTATTTTGAATAGAGGAGAGTGAGAAAAATGATAGATATAGAATTATGAGAAATGAAGAGCAAGAAGATATAAGATAAAATTAAATAGGTTTTCAATTCTATGGTCATCCTAATCTACTCCATTTTCTAAGGTCACGAACCTACAGGCAACACAATGCTCTGATACCATCTGAAGCGACACAACCTGAATACAGATTGAGTCTCTGTGCTTTTCTGTGCTAGTCCCTTGGATCAATCGCTAGCACACACAGTTCGATGAATAACCAGAATAGCAAATGCGTCAAATATTACAACGTATGATCCATGGTATAATTATTACAAAACGCATAGCTCAGGGCTAGCTGAAAATAACATAGTTCAAGCAGCAAATAAATAAGCGAAGAGCTCCATCACGCCACAGGCGAACATGTTGGGTGTAAGCTCGCAACCTACGGTATTCCTTACTCGTCTTCAGAATAACCTGCAACATAAAAACGTTGCAGCCCCGAAGGGTCATTACACTTGGAATGGAAATGGCAAGATGTCATATGGTGGCTTTTCTGGCGCCTATAACTACATGATATTTGGCAGGTGGAGTTCATATTTGCGTAAAGCCAGTTTTATTTTCCCTACTCTCAAAACATTTCTTAAAACATAGTATTTCAATAAGACTAATTACTACCCATAATCCACATGTGCATTACTTTCAGAAATTCGACTGACGAGATTATCCAACAGTTTCAAGCTCTAATTGCTCAAAGATGTCCGTAACCGGGGACACGGCTAAGTACTTAGATTGACACTCTCGAGAGGCTGTACACATTCCCCACATGACCTAGTCTGTTCTTCTTCCATGATGCGCATTTTGCTCAAATGGACAGATGTCGACTAGGACAAGACCTTTCAGAAGCAATACCTCAACCACAATGGACGCGCTCCGTCCTACCAACATCTACCACCCTCTGTACATTGGGTCGAGTTCTCGCAACCTACTCAATCTAGCCAGAGCCCATATAGCATGTGGTTGTACTGGAAGCTACTAAAACAAGAAAACCGGGCTAACCTCTTTGTTCCTGGGTGGCCAACCTCAAGTGTGATGCACACGGCGCTGCCATAGAAATGACCCCGGTGCAACCACTCAACATAAACCAAGCATTACCAATTACCACCCAGGGGTGTATTAATTTGACATGGTTGTTTTCGTTAAGAGAATAAAACCTTTATCTCTCGCAATCTCTCCACTTTGATAATCCCAGGGCCAGCAATTTGAAATCATTATGCATATAAAACAACTACCAATGCATAGAAAACAATGGGATAATGAGTTTGTGACACTTGCCTTGGTCGGTGTTCAGACAGTCGTCGCAATCGCACTCGTTGCAATCCGGGCAATCTAACGCAAGCAAAACAATTCACAATCAAACACCAAACAACACAAACAGGTAAAACACATAATGAAAAATGCATGCATGCTCTGGAACTGAATTTGTTAACAAATCCTTTTTGTAAACAATTGTTTTATGCAGTAAAGGTTTCAAGTAGTCATTTAACCATAAATAAAATATATAAGTATAAAATAGTTTATAATATCATTTGCAGGCATTCTGGTGGATAGGCAAATTAAGTATCTGTAATTTGGCGTTGGATTCATATTAAAATAGTTTATAGAATTTAAAATATACTATAAATACTATATACACTATTTTAAATTGCAAAATTCGCAAGTTTCGTAACAGTAAAAACTAACAGTACCAAAATGTTCCTCTCATTTTTCTGAATTCAAAGATATATTATTTGCTCAAATCCGAGTTACGAAACAATAGTTAAGATTTTTATAAGATTAAACATTTCACGGTTTATTAATAATTTTGTCCGAAAAGTTGTCAGAAAAAGTTTCTCGGATGGAGAAACCTTCTACACAAAAGTTGCAGGGAATTTAATTTCGAACTCAACGCAAAAGAATCACCTAAAACGGAGCTATAGATTATTTGATATGGAATTTAGAAGTTAAATTTCAGCTAGCACGTTTGTGATCGATCGATCGATTTCCGCCTGGATGAAAAAAACAAAATAAGGATGTCGTGGCCACATGTGATACGCTGTTCTGGTGCAGTACATTACCCTGCTGGTGATGGTCGATTAGGATGAATCAGACGGCGTGGTGGTCGGGCGTGGACGGCGATGTCGTCCCGGCGTCTCTGGTAGTTCTTGGCAATGGAGACTCGGACGACGAGATGCAGCGGACAACAGCGGTCACCGTAATGCCTCTCCCGTCGTGATCCTCTCTCTCGAGTGACAGCTACGGACGGATGGAGCTCCGGGGCGATGGTGGATTCCGGCGAAATCTCCCGGCTTCTTAGTGTTCTGTAGACGGGGTAAAAAGGATGAGAGCGACGTAGTAGATCAAGGGGAAGATTTTGGCGTACGCGAGAGGGTCTCAGGAGGCCTGTGACGACGGCGACATTAACCTTCGAAGCTCAGCGATGGTGGCGGCGGCGCGAACTCCGGCGAGAAATTTGCGCAGCCTGGCGGCGCAAAAATTGGGGAATTTAGGGAGCAAAAACGGAGGAGATTATGGGCTATTTATAGACGAAATTTCGTGGAAAAGGGGGCAAAAATCCGAGAGAAATCGGGCGAAGAAGTTGGCACTTCTCGCGTCTGTAACAAACTCGTACGCGAGTTGGATTCTCTCCCGAGCTAGGAGATGACTGTGGGTCCCAGTGGTTGGTGGAAAAAAATGAAAAGAAATAACGCGGAGCGTATACGGAGCTGCTGCGCTGCGACTTGCATGTGCGTCGGCTGCACTGGGCCAGCACGCTGCACGGCCATACGCGAGCGCGTGCTCGCATGCTGCCTAGCTCGACGGTGAGCTCGTTCGTTGCCTTGCTTCATTTCTTTTTCTTTATTCTTTTTCTTCTCTGTTGAGTTAGCTACAGGTTACAAAACTGACGCAAATAAAAATACGAAAATTTGTAAGTACTCTCAGTACTGTTATCTGGACATAATGGGCACAGCCTCAATCCAGTAAAGCACTAGGATAAAAATAGTATGCATATGGATTTAATCAACAAAGAGCAAAACTAGCAATATAATTCACTTTTATGCAAGAAACATGTAAAATATTTTCTAAAACTGAAACTTTGACATGCTGATATGATGCAATGCATGAATTTGAAAATGCACAGTTTTTAGGATGTTACACCGCCATCCAGCATGCATCTATGCCTAAAATGTCCACCTTGAGGTTAGCATCCGCACCCCCTCCGGTATTAAGTTGCAAACAACAGACAATTGCATTAAGTATGGTGTGTAATGTAATCAACACAAATATCCTTAGACAAAGCATCGATGTTTTATCCCTAGTGGCAACACACCACAACCTTAGAACTTTTGTCACTATCCCAGATTCAATGGAGGCATGAATCCACTATCGAGCATAAATACTCCCTCTTGGAGTCACAAGTATCAACTTGGCCAGAGACTCTACTAGTAACGGAGAGCATGCAAGAACATAAACAACACATATATTATAGATCAATTAATCAACTTGACATAGTATTCAATAGATGATCTTGATCATGTTAGGCAGCTCACAAGATCTAAACATGATATCACAAGAGGAGAAGACAACCATCTAGCTACTGGTATGGACCCATAGTCCAAGGATGAACTACTCACGCATCAGTCCGGAGGCGGGCATGGTGATGTAGAGCCCTGGTGATGATTCCCCTCTCGGCAGGGTGCCGGCGATCTCCTGAATCCCCGAGATGGGATTGGCGGCGGCGGCATCTCAGTAACTTTTCTCGTATCGTGGCTCTCGGTACTAGGGTTTTCGCGATGGAGAGAATATATAGGCGAAGGGGCAGCGCAGGGGGGGTGCCCGAGGGGCCCACCCCATAAGGCGGCGTGGCCAGAGGTGGGGTCTTGCCTGATGCGCGTAGATGTACACGTCCGTTGGGAACCCCAAGAGGAAGGTATGATGCGCACAGCAAGTTTTCCTCGAAAGAAACCAAGGTTATCAACGTAGGAGCCAAGAAGCATGTTGAAGGTTGATGGCGGCGAGTGTAGTGCGGTGCAACACCAGGGATTCCGGCGCCAACGTGGAACCTGCACAACACAACCAAGATACTTTGCCCCAACGTAACAGTGAGGTTGTCAATCTCACCGGCTTGCTGAAACAAAGGATTAAGCGTATCGAGTGGAAGATGGTGTTTGTTTGCAAAGAACAGTAAAGAACAATGATTCCAGTAGAATGTATTCAGATGTAAAAGAATGGACGGGGTCCACAGTTCACTAGTGGTGTCTCTCCAATAAGATAACTAGCATGCTGGGTGAACAAATTACAGATGGGCAATTGACAAATAAAGATTCAATACATATCAATGATGATTACTATGAGATTTAATCGGGGCATTACGACAAAGTACATAGACCGCTATCCAGCATGCATCTATGCCTAAATAATCCACCTTCGGGTTAGCATCCGCACCCCCTCCAGTATTAAGTTGTAAACAAAAGATAATTGCATTAAGTATGGTGCGTAATGTAATCAACACAAATATCCTTAGACAAAGCATTTATGTTTTATCCCTAGTAGCAACAGCACATCCACAACCTTAGAACCTTCTGTCACGATCCCAGATTAAATGGAGGCATGAACCCACTATCGAGCATAAATACTCCCTCTTGGAGTTATAAGTATCAACTTGGCCAGAGCCTCTACTAGCAACGGAGAGCATGCAAGAACATAAACAACACATATATGATAGATTGATAATCAACTTGACATAGTATTCTAGATTCATCGGATCCCACCAAACACAACATGTAGCATTACAAATAGATGATCTTGATCATGTTAGGCAGCTCACAAGATCTAAACAATGATAGCACATGCGGAGAAGACAACCATCTAGCTACTGCTATGGACCCATAGTCCAAGGATGAACTACTCACGCATCAATCCGGAGGCGGGCATGATGACGTAGAGCCCCTCCGGTGATGATTCCCCTCTCCGGCAGGGTGCCGAAGGCAATCTCCTGAATCCCCCGAGATGGGATTGGCGACGGCGGCGTCTCTGGAAGGTTTTTCGTATCGTGGCTCTCGGTACAGAGGGTTTCGCGACGAAGGCTTTAAGTAGGCGGAAGGGCGGAGTCGGAGGGGTCACGGGGGGACCACACACTAGGGCCGCGTGGGCCCCCCTCAGGCCGCACCGCCCTAGCGTGGCGGTGCCCCGTGGCCCCACTTCCTTCCCCCCTCGGTCTTCTGGAAGCTTCGTGTAAAAATAACGGGCGTTGATTTCGTCCAATTCCGAGAATATTTCCTTACTAGGATTTCGAAACCAAAAACAGCAACTGGCGCTTCGGCATCTTGTTAATAGGTTAGTGCCGGAAAATGTACAATAATGATGTAAAGTATGTATAAAACATTCAAGTATTGTCATAAAAGTAGCATGGAACATAAGAAATTATAGATACGTTTGAGACGTATCAGTGCCCCCTAGGGTGTGGCCGCCTCGTGGCCCTTCTCCGTCTCCTCTTCGGTGCTCTGGAACCTTCCGTGGAAAATAAGACCGTGGGCTTTTGTTTCGTCCAATTCCGAGAATAATTCCTGTGTAGGATTTCTGAAACCAAAAACGAAACAGGAACTAGCGCTTCGGCATCTTGTTAATAGGTTAGTGCCGGAGAATGCATAAAAACATCATAAAGTGTGAACAAAACATGTAGGTATTGTCATAAAACTAGCATGGAACATAAGAAATTATAGATACGTTGGAGACGTATCAATTTCCACCTATTTAAAGGGGAGGAGAGGGGAGGGGCAGCCACATCTTTGGCCGCACCACCCAGGGCACCCCAAGGCCGACGCCCAGCCTCCCCTCTCCCCAAACCCTAGCCGCCCCTCCTCCACATATCTCTCCCGCAACGCATAGGCGAAGCCCTGCCGGAGATCTCCACCACCACCGCCACCACGTCGTCGTGCCGGGATTAGGAGGATCTACTACTTCCGTTGCCCGCTGGCGGGGAGAAGGACGTCGTCATCAACACCGAACGTGTGACCGAGTACGGAGGTGCTGCCCGCGTGGCACCGTCAAGATCTTCTACGCGCTTTTGCAAACGGTCAAGATCTTCTACGCGCTTTGCAAGCGGCAAGTGATCAACTACATCCACCACGAGATCTAATCTCGTTAGGCTTTGGAAATCTTCGAGGGTTAGTCTCATGATCTTCTCGTTGCTACCATCTACTAGATTAGATCTTGGCTTGTTATTCGTTCTTGCGGTAGGAAATTTTTTGTTTTCTATGCTACGAATCCCATCAGTGGTATCAGAGCCGTGTATATGCATAGATTGGTTGCACGAGTAGAACACAATTGTTTTGTGGGCATTGATGCTTTGTTGTCTTTAGTTCGTGTACTTTGCATCTTGCGGCATGGTGGGATGAAGCGGCTCGGGCTAACTTTACATGACCGCGTTCATGAGATTTGCTCCACGCTCGACATGCAACTTGTAGTGCATAAGTGGCTTTCCGGGTGTCTGTCTCTCCCACCATAGTGAAGATTCAATCTACTCTTTCTATTGACAACACTAGTATCATCGTTGTGGTTCATGTTCGTAGGTAGATTGGATCTTACTCGAAAACCCTAAACCACGTAAAATATGCAAACCAAATTAGAGGCGTCTAACTTGTTTTTGCAGGGTTTGGTGATGTGATATGGCCATGATGTGATGATGAATATGTATGAGATGATCATTATTGTATTGTGGCAACCGGCAGGAGCCTTATGGTTGTCTTTATGTTTCATGTTGTAGTATTATTTCAAAGTAGTTGTAATAGTTGCTACACACGGTGAACAGCCATGAAGACAGCGCCATGGACCTTGACGCTACGCCGATGATGATGGAGATCATGCCCGTTGATGATGGAGATCATGTCCGTTCTTTGGAGATGAAGATCAAAGGCGCAAAGATTAAAGGACCATATCATATCACATATGAATTGCATGTGATGTTAATCCTTTATGCATCTTATCTTGCTTAGATCGCGACGGTAGCATTATAAGATGATCCCTCACATTAATGTCAAGATAATAAAGTGTTCTCCCCTCGTATGCATCGTTGCTACAGTTCGTCGTTTTGAAGCATCTCGTGATCATCGGATGTGATAGATTATACGTTCACATACAACGGGTGTAAGCCATGTTGCACACGCGGAAACACTTGGGTTTGCTTGACGAGCCTAGCATGTACAGACATGGCCTCGGGACAACGGAAACCGAAAGTTTGAACACGAGTCATATGGATGATATGATCAACATGTTGATGTCCACCATTGAAGCTACATCATCTCACGTGATGATCGGTTTTGGTGTAGTGGATGTGGATCGTGTGCCACTTAACAACTATGAGGGATGTTGTATTAAGTGGGAGTTCATTAGTAATTAGATTAAAACTTGAACTAATTATCATGAACATAGTCTGAA